>RXPK01004194.1:0-29381 GCA_004143645.1 Protaetia brevitarsis | reverse complement strand
CGAGTAATAAGATGGCAGAGGTTATTGCACGGGGACGACGTCAATAAGATAGGGGAGTGGCGTCCTGACTTGCAACGGTCGACAGGAGTGAACGCGATGGTGTCGTCGTTGGCGCGGTCATACGCTAGATTAGGATCCAGATAGCCAAAGATGTTGCGTTGGTAACGCGCCGTTTTGGACTAGTTAGCGATTTTGCTAGCGTGGGGGAATTTGAAATAGTTCCACCACGAAAAAATTATATATAATGTGTACTATTAAGAAAAAATATTCAAATCAGTTTTAGAAGAGAGATATTACAATAAAGAGAGAAGTTATAGACATTAATGAATTGTGAACGTAATATAATAAGTCACTTAATGGTCTGGACGGGGGCGGTGCATTTTGATGAAAGAATTTACTTGTCTTCTAAATACTAAGAATGAGCTTAGGCAAGTCACAATTTTTGTTAACTATTCTTATTTACTATGAGAAAAAATTATACAGGGTTGGGATAAAATTGGAACAAGCAAATAATTTAAACGGACAGGATGATGTTGGATAAACTTTGCAATAAGTGTATGAAATTAATACATCTAATTTGATTTTGTTGTTGTGATTCTACTTCAGTTCACGAAGTTTCGTTTATTCTCTTTTTATTTAAATGAAACGTCTATATATTTTTTGCAGCTTATAATAGACCTAGTTTTTGCGAATTCCGACATAGGCTTGGCTTTAGGCATTATCTGTAAATAATGAGAGATAGAAAATTCACATTTACTAACAATTAATTTTATTTAATTGTAAATTATACAAATGGTGGTCAATCCTTATAAACGAACTTATTTGAAATGTTCAATGGCTGCGCGCGTTTAAGCCTTCTGAAATGTGCAAGTCTTTCTATGAATTCCTGAGTTACGCTTTTGCAAAACTTATCTACGGATTAAATGACATTCATCGATATGTCTTTCATAATCTTCCTGCAAATAGTTGGGCTCGCGAACGTACAGAGATTTGAGAAAACTCCAAAGGATAAAAATCTAATGGACTAAGGTATGGAAACGTGCAGGCCTCTCTTTGAATCCTCACGTATAATCATCGTTTCGAAAGTAGCAATCAAAGTTCTTTATCGTCTATCATAGTGGGATGCGCTCCATCCTTTGTTAAACAAAAATGTTAGAGGCAATCCCATTGTGTTGAAGTGGCAGGAATAATGTTGGTTTCTCAGTGATCCAATATTTTCGGCCAATTAGTTTCTTCTATAAAAAATGGCTATTATAGCCTGTTTTCAATAATTTCCATCCAAGGAATTCAACTTTTTTGAGGATGTTGAGTAATGGGTTCATGGATGTAGTGAGGATTCTCATTGGACCAGGTATGGAATTATGACGATGACTACTGCCGTTATACAGATAGTTGCTTCGTCAGAAAATGCATATTAGTTGCAAATGTTCGTGTACATTACAATTTCATATTTTTTCGCAAATTTGGGCCTCGGTCAAAATCATCAATCGACAGTTTCTTGAAGTAGGTGTATTTTATACGGCTGGAATTTTTCTCTCCTTCAATTTTTTTCTAAGAGCGACGACTATATATGGTTTAGATACTTAAAATTGTGGGGAGCAGTTTGAGTTGATTCTTCTAATTTCAATAGGCAATGTTTCTTAAGACTGCGTTAGTTGGGCCGGCGGTCCTGGATGTTTGCTTCTGGTGATTTTTAACCGTTCCGTGTACTAAACGTTTTAGTGTTTTATGTGACAGTGAACGTGTTATAGAGTTTCTTTTCGGGATGCAAATCATTAAAATAGGTGACAGACACTTCTTCATGAGTTCTAGCGCGATCCGCAACCCGATCATCATTAAATTTCATAGCTCTCTTTCATTTAAATGCCTCAATTTTCATTCCGTACATTAGTAAAATTCGATGGACGCGAATTAAATAAATTGACTGTTTGTACATTTACTATAGATGAATAATATACTCTTCTGTACAAGAAGTGTGTTAATATAAAAGTCGAATGCGGAAATTATTTTTGTACAATAAACCGACCAAAAACATTAAGACGCATCCCATGTTTTGTAGAACAAAATTTTGAGCCGAAAAAAAACACTGAAAGGAGTCAAAATCCTGATTGGGTTTAACGCTCGCTTTTGGTTTAACGCAACACGTTGTGTATTGCTTCTTACTGAAGAGAAATAAAAACAAGGTCTTTTACGCGTACTCATACTTTTTCGCAGTGAAAAGCTAAATAGCATAAAGAAAAAGTAACATAAATTGTATACATTTCTAAATGAAAGCTGTATATTCAATAGCTTTTTTGACTGCGTAATTTCGTTGCGGATGCGTTTCTAAACACACGTGGTTATTATATTACACTCTCACTCACAGTGCATAATGATGGTCTACACCTGTTTCTCTTTAGTTTATGTATATACTCTCTAATTCTGATGCAAGACTTTTGTCTTCATTTAGTACATACATATGCATATGTAATAGGGATGTAACGAACATTGTTTAGAAGGAAAAATGACAGTTGGGATGGACTAGTTCATTTAGAAGGATTATGCCCTGGTACTTCGCATCCGCTAAATGATGTTTTTCGCTCTCTCTCTCCTCTGCACCAGAATCTGTTTTGTTGCAGTTACGAGCATGGTTGGACAAAAGCACGCTTTAAATATACTGATTAATTGAGAATTACCGTTCTGTTCACCAAGGCTTTCCGGCATTAACTTGCCTATACTACCGATTTGCCGAGATACGAAGCTCCTGAAGCAGTATTACCATCGCCACAAACCGACTATTCTGCTCTAGTTCTGCAACCGCGTATCAGTCTATGACGTAAACGACGGACCAAGAGGCAGGGATATAAAGATTGCGCTGTTCGCGATGTTGGTTTTATTGGTCCATTAATGTGAAATATGGCGTTGCTTATGAGCGTGCGCGTTCAAGCTATTTCCTGGTAAAGATGTCGTCCTGGGCGCGCGAGCAGGCTGTAAAAAGACGGGAGATATTTTTTTTTCCGCTGAACGGTCTGAATTATTAAATGGCGTAGTCTAGGTAGTTCGTGGCATGGTGGCTAGGGAGATACGTGTAATGGCAATATTTACATAATATTGTCACGTCAAATATTTGCTTAAAGGATTAGTTTTTGGCAGGAAAATTCAAAGCAAACTATCGCCAATTCTTCTAATTTATGGAAAAGAATTTGCCTGTGAGAAATTCATATGATGGTACTGATGTTTTTATAGTTTGTGTGAATGGATTCAGTTATTTTGAACAAGAGAAATTTTATGGGGCGACATGGCAAATCATATTTTTCAAATGCGGCTGGAAAATAAAGACATGGTTTAAGCAGCGAAGGAAACTGGTATTGAAGTAGATGCTTGGCCAGGCGTGTGTTCACGATTATTTTTTTAGGGTCTCTTGTGAATCTTTCATTACAGACTCTTTGATTTTGCCTTTTTATTAGTTTTGGTGATTAGAGGAACATTTCGACAGTTAAAATTTATTGGGAAGTAATTTGCCTGTGAGCAAGTTCACATATGTATTGGTGGTACTTTTAGATTTATATAAATGAAATCAATTATTTACGTACAGAGGGATTTATGAAAAAGAGAAATTTTATGGCGGATAGCAAATATCATTTTTCAATCGCTGGAAATGAAGACGTGCTTAGCAGTCGAAGGAATGTATTGAGTAGATGCTATGGAGAAAGGCACTGGTTTACGATTTATTTTTTTAGGTCTCTTGTGAATTCTTTCATGCTACCAACCTCTTTGATTTTGTCTTTTTATTAGTTTTGGTGATTGAGAAATTTCGACAGTTAAATTTTATCGAAAATAATTTGCGATGTTGAGAATTCAAGTATGTAATGTGTATCTAACTTTAGATTTTATATAAATGAAATCAATTATTTTATTACAAGAGAAATTTTGCTATGGGGAGTAGGCAAATGCATCACTTTTCAAAATCACTGGAAATAATTTGGCTTAATCAGCAAAAGGACAATTGTAGTGAGTATATGTTAGATTAGATTAGGTGGCTAGAAGAGCTTATTTTCCGACTACTTTTCGATGTCTTGTGATTCCTTTTTGTCCGACTGTGGTTTTGCCTTTTAATCAGGCTATGATATTTGAGGGCAGCTATTTTCGTATATATCAGCTTGAGGTTTTTCAGTACATAGAGAAAGCCTAGTGTTCGCAGAGTCATTGCATCGCACACGACATGAATTGGAGGTTTTCGCCTTGTCTAAGCAGAATCTTATAACATATGCTTGTCAACCCTATGATGGTCTACATAGTGTTTTGATTGTAGCGCTACTTATTAAAATTACTATCAATTTTTATTAATATCTTGGAACGGTTAGAGATTGAACTCGTCGGGTTGTCGGATTCGATTCCCGGTTAACTGCAGCAGCAAATAGGCGATACTCTCTGATGTTTGATCGTATGTTTTGATCCTGATAATAGTTAAGATTAAACTATACAGGGTATACTTAATCTAATATTTATTTGAGATATGTTATCTTACATACTTTCATTTAGGTTAATGGAATGGAAGGTATGGTAAGTAATCCATTAAATAAGCGTAATAAAAACAAACAGCTACTGAAGTAATATGGACAGTTCCAGCAATTAACGCAGTACTTAATACAACGAAACAATATTAATCAATATATGTAAACACTTGGAATAGATAATGTTTTCATTTACAGGAATACTAAAATCATCTAGGTGTTAGCTAGACTGTTAGAAAGATGACTTTACTTGTATAAGAGTTTTGATCATTGTCACAAACACAAAATGATTTTTTTAGTTGCTATAAGTATAGATTTTCAACTTATGTTAGGGTTTAGTAAAAGATTTCTCAGCGTATTAAAACAAAAAGAAATGAGGAAGGCTGGGTCCACTCTATAATGGATGCTGTATTGCAGAAATGTCGCGGAGCTTTAAAGGATCACATAGTCGGATATCTCAAAGTGTTAACGTTTTATATTATTTACATCTCAGTGAAACGCATATTTTTAACTTAGGAAATGAAACAAAATGATTTGAAAGTATAAAGAGTTCTCAAGAAGGAACGGACAAAACAGAAATGCTTCCAGAAGGTATAAGAAGTTGTTATATATGCACACTAAAAGAATTGATAAAATTCTGTACTTACAAATTTGGGGCAACTTTGTGCCTAAAATATAAAGGTATTTTACTTTTAGAAATGATACTTCTAACAATTACGTAATTTTTCCAAGTTTTTTCTGTGCAGCTTAGAATATTCATAGTTGAAATTTCGAAATGTGTTAACTTTTCCAAGATTTTTTCGTGTAAAATATTCACAGAGTATTTCATATTGATTATTATTATATTATTATTTTACAGTAAAATCTCAACATAGTGGTAATTTCCATAGAAATTTTTACTTTAAAATTAAGTTTCAAAAAAAAATCAGTATTCCGGTTTTTTGCCTAGCAAAAGGAGGCATTGGGTCGAAATTGAACTGCACTGTATGTTTAATTAGAATAATGGGTAAAAGACAACAAAATATGATTTCTAAGGAGATTAGTTAACACAAAATTACAATTGTTACCACTTAATCATTAAGTAAGAATATTTAAGTATTTAAGTAAACCGCAGTTGTTAGAAACAATAAGCCATGTTTTTTTAAACTATATATATATTTCCTATTTCTTTAATACAAGTTTTTGACTTCACAGATCAGAAAGAAAGAAGAAAACAAAAGTAAATAATTATGATATTATTTTTAAATAATTTTTAAGTAAATACCAGAGAGGTAATTTATTTAATGCTTTTGTTTTAAAGCACTTAGAACGTCTCAAGAATCTCAACCTGTTGTTTTATATGTTATTTATTAAAGTAAAGTATTACATCAGTTAACTCCACCGTTGCAGAAGCCAAATATTTTCATGGATGTAATAACTTTTTTCTTTTCTTGGTGTGAAAAATAAGAACTTTTTGTTCCGTCTAGGTGAGTTTTAACAAATAATGCTGAATTAATTCCAACTTGCACGTAAGTTCTTTCGTGAATTCCACGTTCAAATTGTAGCAGAGTGCGTAACAAGACTTTAAAACATTAAAAGAACAACAAACCGATTTTCTAATATGAATTAATACACCTAATGATAAATAAGTTAGTAAGTTCGAAAATATAAAAACAGAACCACGTATGACTGAACAACATGTCAGTTCTGCCTACCTCTAACTTGATCCAGAATATTCTAAGTTAACGCATTGCTTATTCCTTACCACTTGATAATTACTATATTTATAACTGTAATTTCTCAAACTGTAGGAAATTTCAATTTTTTCCGAAGAAATAATTAAATAAAAATTAATATGTTTCTTAGTAATATTACCAATGTTAGAGATTTTTTTAAAAGAAACAGAAATTTTCCATTAATATTCGCGTAAAATTCCTGCATTATGGCAAAATTTCTAACATTTTGTCATTGTTCTTAAGTTTCTTCTTAACGGCCGTTTGCACCGTTCGTGATTAAGTTATAATTAACATTCAGTCATAATTAAACTTTAAATTCCTTTGCATCCACTGCTTAACTAATAATTAAATCCTTAATTCGTGATTATCTTTAATCAGTACCCAAGGTACGAATTAAGTCATAATTAAAGTTGGCGCAAGAGTAGTTTCTTTATTTACAATCGTGTTTATAGGCGATTATAGGTTATGTTATGCGGTTTTTGGTTATAAACATATCTGTGACTGTAAATTGAAATAGCTAGCTAATTAAAGTGTTCACTTTGAAGATTAGAACAAGGAATAGCGGCGTGCAAGAAGTGTATATTTGACAGGGTTTTAGAAAGTCCAAGGTAAATCAAAAATTAATTCCCGAAATAAAAACTAACAATAAATGTATTTGAGGATTACTCATGGTTTCAGATGGGAATGACCCGGAGGTATTTGTAATAGGAAAGGATATCTTTCTATAAATTCACAATTTTTATATTGATGCTAATTTAAAAATAATGTATATCGGTTAGTACGATGGCCAGGGAATACACACTTTAACGATCCATTCTTTTCCATGTAAGCAACAGTGTATGCCTCAAAAACATATTTATTGACCCCCTGTTAAAGTCTGAAACAGTTGTGAAAAAATCATTAAATGAAAGCCATTTACAACACGGAAATGTCATTGACAGATGTTTCTAAAGAAGAATGTTTTCCAATACTGGCATATGGTTGTCGCTTAAAGCTGGATACCTTATGGCAGTAATAGTTGGTACCTCAGCATTGCACAATATAGCCATAAATGTTGGTAAAGAGGAAGTCAATGAAGAAAAATTAAATCAAGTAATTTTAAATGGACAACTTCATGAGATTAATTATGACGCTGTTGATGAAGTACCTGCTGCGACACAGGCATTACTAATTAATGATTCGTTCAACAATTTGTAATTTCATTGCTATATAGAAATTAACTTTTGAACATTTCTTTTTGTATTGTTTCCGTTGGCTTTTGGTATAAACAAATATATTTTAATTTACTCTAAATGCATTATCACTTTGATTTTTTTAAAGAAATATTGTGTATGTAAATTAACATTATTTTATCAAATAAAAGGAACAAAATATAATAAGGAAATGATGGTAATAAATAAATAATTCTAACAAGTAATAGCAGAGGTCAAATAAAGTATAAAAATTGGAGCATTTGCAGAACAAACAATAAAAGAATTGCATAATGAAAAAAAAAAACCCTGCATTCAATATTAATTTCTATTTTAAAAACTACTACTCGATTTTTTTTATTTCATATCTAATTCTGTAGCAATTTTCTTCAGCTTAAATTCCATAACTTTCAAATGCCGCTTTAAAATCGCGCATTCGCATAGCGGCAATTTTCATTATGATGGAACAGTGTTCCCAATATAAATACAATTTTTGACTAAAACTAAACTTAACGCACTACAAACCTATATTTCTGTCGCAAACTTTTTATTTAAGCTAATCATTAATTAAATTTGTTCGTGCAATCTATTCATATTTAATTCGTAATTAAATTTAATCTTTGGTTAGTTAATTAAAATGGTTAATCACAGACGGTGCAAACGGCCGTAAGTCCTTAACATTTACCTCTTGCAGTGGGGAGAATTATCAAAAAAGTTATTTTACCAAGAAAAAAATCTAATTTTTTGTATTTAAAAGATCATTATGAAAAGAATAATTCACATGAAATAATTACGAATGAATGAATAATGGATTCAAATCATCAATCAAATGATAAATACAGCTTATTTCTCAATATTATAGATAGATAGAACTTCATTAACTGAAAATTACAATACTGTTGTAAGGTTTTGTCTAATCTATATTGTCCATGTATCTCTTAAATAAGCTTATATTGAAAATATTGAACAACAGTTTCACAGTATTGTCCGCAAGCGAGACACAGTCCAACGTAAACAATAAAATTAATGCCTCTCATCCATTATTCGAATCTAGTACGCGTGCGAGTGCTTTCGACACTTATATATCGCCTTTTTATCTCCGACAAGACCACCTCCACGATATTTTTCAAACGCACATCGTCGTTATCCACCGCAGTAGGCGTAAAACAAAAGAATATGGATGCACGGGGCGCCCGCAGTTCTACGTGTTGGCGCCGATACAGGGCGGTTAATCGGTGAATCTATAAAACCGATTCTCCTCCATTTCTCTTGTGTGCGTTTTCGCGGATCAAGCAGGCCACGCACGTCTTCATTTGTCTGCGGCCGACCTGATGCGCGCTGACACTTGAGCTTTCGGCAATGGTGCCTACCGCATCTTTGCCCGTTCACGACGGTGCCATCACCACGTGGATATATAAAAACACTTTTCTGACTGTGTGTGATATTGAAAAGATGTAATAAAAACGGGGACGTTAATCTGCGTAGATTTTCTATGGGTGATTCTAAAGCTATGGGCACTTTTTAGTATCATAATCAGTACATAGTTTTTTTAATAAAAAATCTTCTCACTCTCGATTACAATAAGAAATTACGTTTTATTACGTATACTCTATAAACCAAATCTGCAGTTATTTAGCCTTTTCGTCCATGGCATGGTTTGTGCCTGCACCTTTGTGTTTAACCATAAGATCGTGTTACATTTTCAAATAATTCTATTAGACAAACTTTTTTAATTTCACTTATTTAATTACTGGACATGTTTTTGAATCTCAAGAACTAGAAGATATTTCTATCTTTTTGGTTGAACGTCATTGTCATGGTTGCCAAAAACAACGCAAATGCGTGAATGAAGGGTGATATTACACTGCCCAAGTAGCACATTTAGTTGTGATTACCACTGCTACAGACACAACTGCTTCATTATAGTCAATGTTACGTAATTTCTACTACAATTACCAACTTTGAAGGAATATCTACATAGACGTCATATCTGTAGTTGCAATTACGTCGTGGCCACCAAATAAATTACTTTAAGGTTTACTACTTTATGGTGGCCTATAATAATAGTAATTGTTACGTTTTCTTTTTGCTGTATCACTCTTAAAGTTAATTCGTATACATAGTTACTGCTTAAAACTGGACGTTACTAACATATGCTACCAAAATCTGACCTTATTGTAATCATGACCTGCTAGTAATATATTCGGTAGAATTAAGATGAGCAGCACGTAGATATTACCTACAATTACGTAATCATTACTTCCTAGGGCGATTATATGTACCTTTAACCAAAAAGTTACATTTGACTACCACCTTAAAGTAACCATTCCAAATATATACAAGTTTATAGGAAATTTAACTATAAAGGTGCAAATAAGCGTAGTGAGTACTAGGGTTTAACACAAGCTAGCTTACTTACTAAACCTTCGATACACTTCGCATAACAGGTACGATTTCTCTAGATCTGTATTGAAACCTCGTCCACCGCGCTGAGCAGAACTATTAACCGTTCTTTCTAATAATAATGTTAAAACACAATATGCGGGTTTTATCTTTTTGTTTTTATTATGCATGTATATTTTATCTCTGATTTATCAAAATTATGACGCAAATATGAAAACTTTTATATATTTTAGTTTGTCTCATTCCATGGAGGTTCTCCTATTAATTAGATCTTTTCTGATTCATTTAGCTTTACAATTTCTTCAGTATTGTACTGCTAATTGTCCCACAAAAGGTTCAGACGAAAGAAGAAGCAACCCTTAATGCAATGCTCAAAGGAGATATTTCGTGCTTCTCGCCATGCATTTTGTTTACAAGGGGAAAAAGAAATTCTTAAATCAATGAAATATTCACTGACCCAAACAAATGGCTTGTTTATATATATGGACAACTTGAATATATATTTCTCTTAAAATACTTACTTTGTCAGTAACAGATATTCCATTTAAATGTGCACCTACACTATTTCTTTTAAGGAATTTGTTTATACCAAATTAATTATCTGCATGGTTGTATTAGTTATATTCATTTAGCTTCATTCATTGTTTTGACTCAGTTGAATTGCTACTTAGCTTTCATACTGACTGCATATTACTACTTTGTTTTAAATAAAATTGACAAATCAGTTTATTATATAGGTAAACATGTAATGATTTGTTGAACTGAATTTCAGTAGTCGATGCTACAGCCTCCTGTCAGTTGCTCCCATCATTATGGTAGATTTGCAGGAGCACCGTGGTGCGATACTATTTGTCATTCTGATGATCACAGTTCCCATTAAGAGGACTAAACGGCATACAAATATAGGTTACTTGGGGCAAAATAATCGGGGCATTATTGGATAATATCGCATTTCACCCCTTCTCTACGGTGGCGTTATGAACAATTACACTTCCATGTTCTATTCATTGCGTAAATAAACATATACATAGCTATCACCGAGTGCATTCGTATATCTCTTAATATTTTCTTTTTCGTGATTAAGATTTATTGATATTGCTTTCCAAAGAAAAAAATAACATTTCATTAGTTAAATAATAATTTATTGGAACGAGTAAAAATAAACAAATAAATTGCAAAAATTAAAAATTATAAGTAAGAGAGGTAGATGGCGACTATCTACCAAATCATATTTGTGTACCAACGTCACGATCATCACATCAAAGATAATTCAAAGCAGTAACGGTAAAAGGTAAACAAGTATCTACTAACATAATAGTAACAATAAACAAGAAAATGCGAACAGAAAAACTATAAATCCTAGTTAAATAGTGTATATGAAAGTAGCAAAACGATCTTTCAAGTCGTCCAAGTTATGTATTTGCACGTTGTTGTAAACTATGGGGTTTAGATGACCCAAAAAAAAAAATAATGGTTTGAGACAAATCTGCTGATACTGGAAATCATGGTATGAGGTCAAATTTATAATAATAATTTATAATAATCGTATTAGTCACACCATTTGTGATACCTAAATACCTCCTGTCACTATAATGAAATATGAGAAGCGCCATCTATGCGAGAATTTCTGTACCACACATAAGTATTTAACGTCTTTCATATAATATATGGGAAGAAAATCGCTATAAATATATACTATACTTCAATGTAAATACTTAATTAAATTAAACAATACTGTGTATGTTTCAAATTAACTTTATAACCAAATTATTTGTTTGATTAAATTCCAAGAATTTTATTAATACTATTTAACAACAGTAACAACATTTAGTAATTATAAACAAATATTTATTAGCAAAAATATTGGTTTAAACCAACAAAATCTTTTTTTTCTAATATGATATTCCTTCTTTCTAATATAATTCTTAATATTTTATTTAAACGAGGGTGGAGAATTCAATTTTGAAGAGACGACTTTTGGAACTAAAACAATCTTATACAGTTTATCGTAGAAGCGTTATGAACTTAACAATTGTTTGTCGCTACGATTTATGCTGGTTTCTAAGATTAGTACTAGAAATACGAAAAATTGTAATGAACCGCTTTAGTAGGACAGCCTGTATATTTTTCAATTTTTTCTTTATGAGTTTCTGCTTCCACCACTCTTGAATTTATTATTATTATCGTGTGTGCTTCTGACACGTATTAATGGCGGCAAGTTTTTCATCTAGTCGCGCGCGAAGCACGCGGATCCAGAATCAAGAATATAAGAGAGGGATGGAATGAATATTAACCGGACGTCATTCACTCGAGAGGGTTTGACGTCTCGGTTTCGATGTGAGGGATTGACGCAGACTAATCCTCGTGATATATATATCGATCGGGAATTTGGGGTATATTTTATTATTCCGTCGCTCAATCATCAAATGGGGAAAGTTGATATTTTGTTACTCGAATACGTTCGATAGGAGATAGTCAAAAGGAATCAATCGCCGAGTTAGATAGACACCAGCAGAAAGGATTCAAAATAATTTTTTAACTTTAATGAAAATGGGGAATGATAATGTATTATGAATGAGTTGCGTAGGTAAAAGTTTTCTATATAAGCTACAAAATTCAGCTTCCGCACTTCTCCTTTGATAAAGACGTACAGTTAAAGTTGCGTTTTTTTATAAGCGATAATAACAGTATTTCGATTTTCTAAACCTTTCATTTAAGATAATACAAAAAAAAACAATAAAGAATGACTATTGTCTGAAGTCATAATTTCGAATAAGAAACGCATTCATAATCTAAAATGAATATCTAAATACATAAATTTTGCTTACTAGTTCCTTTCGCTACAGCGAAAGTTTCTTTTATTCAAAAACAGCATTCACAGATGTTACACTGAACACACTTCGATGCAGGTAACAAAATAGCTGTAGCTAAGACTACATTTGAATCTTTGTATTGTGATCTATTTGAAATTTCTGTCATTGTGAATCCAAAGATTTATTCTATATTAATATATAATAAAGTTTTGCTCCTAACATTCTTGAAGGGGAGCGTTTTCATAGGCGTCGCCTATTTAACGCGTGTAAATTTGGCGAAAAAAGTGTCAGGAATAGGCTCGAGGCGGAATTGATTAAAGGGAAAATAAGCGAACGCGAACGACGGTGCAGAACACATAGGGGTATCGGATCGATCGTTAAAAGTAGGAAAAGGAGGAAAATTCGCCGAGATTAGATCGTAGTAGGCGCCCGGAAGCGAACGCCGCTGAAGACAGAAAGTCACCGCGATGTTTTGCCGGGAACGCGCGCTTTTGTTTGTCGGAATTCGTACGATGGTGTCGTATTTATCGCCGGCAAAAAGTTCCGAACTTCGTGGCACCGATTTCGATTTTAAGAAGCAGGTGTAAAAAGTCAAAACATGGTTCGACAAATGCTTATAAAGCGATAACAGTAAGAACGCAGATGGAAAATCGCAGAATAATTCGCAAAAATATTGCCATTCGTGATGGAGTTAAGTTCATAACCTAACATGTTATTCGAATAACAACAACAGCGATGTGAAGTAGGATGAATTATATTGGCTTATGGATCCATACGTTGCTAAAAAGGTAAAATCAGATTCGTAATACAAGGTCAAGTATGTTTGTGATTAAATAAATTATACAATTTTTAGAGAAAAACGTTGAGCAAGTTTTGAGAGAGTGTCAAATCATAACGCCAATTTTTTTCTACTTTAGAGACGAAAATGAATATAGTATCACAGCATCACAGAATGTACTTCAAAAGAGAGCTTCAGAATGTGCTAAAAGTTTAATCGTAAAACTTCTTCCAATAAGTGTCGAGCCTTACGTTTCCCTCGAGAAAATTTGTGCAACGCTGTGATAATTATAGAAGAATGCCGGAGTTTATTTTGTAAGATTTTGTTAGAATTAAAGGTAATACTGCGATTTTTTTATAGGTGATTCATGCCTCGATGCATTTAAATGGGAATTTTACATCTGAGAAACGAAATATTTAAAAGACACAGGATCAGCTGCTTCATCGATTTCAATTACGTTAAGGAAAGTTTAGAATTATTACTATTTGGGAACACACGGTTGTACTTTATATTAACATTTATTCTTCGAATAAAAAATATCAAATACTTAGGGGCTTTATTTATCTACACTTCCTAAAGCCGACACTTGTATCTAAATTATTAACGATTTTACTAGCGAAGCCTTTCATTTAGAGAATACATAAAGTTTAATTATATTCCACATTAAGCACCTGTCAAAAGTACACGTACTGCAATGCATTTGTTGATAGAATTAACATGGTTGGTTTAACAAAGGCAAATTTAAGGCATCTGATATTTGTTATCATTCTAACAACATTAATTGAGGGTTTATCATAAACGCAAACAAACAGTTTTTAATGATAAATAACACTGATAATAAATTCAATCAATAATGCAGATTATTGGTTTACCAGTTTCGGCTAAAGAGCCATCTTCAGAGCCATTCAGTCAAAACTAGCAACCCAATAATCTTGTACAATTGATTTATACCAGTTATTATTTATCATTACACCCATTTAGGACATAACTATAAATTGGTAGTTTATTAGCAGCAAAATGCTAAAATGGAACTTACAGTTATCTTCGAGATGATGAATAAGTCTTAGTGTGACATTTACGCTAATATTGCGCCGCAGGGCCTGAATAAATAGCACTTTGTTGGCTATAGATCATCTTCGAGCTAATTCCAATTTGTTTACTATGTAAGGTCTCAAGAGTCAACAGAAAAACTGATATCAATTGGGATGACATCTTGTACTTACATACCCCAAGACGGTCTCTTTCTCATTGTGTTCCATTAAAAAACGTTCTCTTATTATTACATACAAGGCTACGAATCAACAACTACGTAAAAATATCGGCAAATTATAAAGCTATTACAATAATATATTGTAATGTTTTCGGGGATCAAATTATTAACATAGGCGACATGTTTAATAAAAAGGATTTATTTCTACATCTACAGTCTAATAAAAAATAAAATTACATTTGCTGAAAAACTTATTGAACTAAATCACTTAAATACTACTATCAAATATATCACCACAAATTTATTTACCACTACTAGATGCTGCGCATCAGGAGTAGAGGAAGTGGTACTTGAGGAAGGTGGTTTTTTTGAAGTCGGTCCATTCACTTGAAAATCATCTTTTATATGTGCAGTACGTTTTTAAGTAGTTTACTTTGTTTCTTACTTTTGGAACACCCTGTATAGTTGCAATATTTTTAGGTTAATGCAGCATTGAATTCTGCACAACTTTTGTAGAAAAGTTTTTGTTGTACGTATTATATAACGTGATTCTTGAAGACACCGAATATGAGATTATCTTACTTAGGGCTAATTATATAAATATTCTGCGTTTAAATAAAATGATCCACCTCATAATAATAACTACAATTCAATTTGACGATTTTTATATTTATTAGTTTTTATTTATCCTTCGCGAGATCATATTTATAGCCAACGTAAATTCATAATATTGACAACTCATTAATTTACGTTGCTGCGACAAAAAGTTATATTAGACGTTTGTTAGATAAAGCACAAAAAAAAGCAGGAAAACACAGCTGATACATTTTGTTTTAATAAGCTATATATATTTCAGTACTTATTCTCATCTATATTGTCTGCTTATTATATAGATTTTTTTTTTGTTCATTGGCTGACTCGATGTAGGCAGGTATTTCACATACGGTAACATCAATTTAGTAATAGATAGAATAGAAATAGTATTTTCCCTATTCCCTTTTTCTCATTTCGTTGTCCTTTCCGTATCTCTATTCCTTTATCTATTCCCGTTTCCTATTATTCTCTCTTCCCTGTTCCTTATTCCCTTCCTTATTTTCCTATCCTTTTCCCTTTCCTAGTCCTTTCCCTACTCCCTTTCCCATTCCTTTCCTAATCCTTCCCCTTTTCCAATCCCTTTCCTATTCATTTCCCCATTCCCTTTCCCTATTTTCTCTACTTATTTCCCTATTCCTTTGCCATTCCTTTTCCCATTTTCTTTCCCCATTCCCTTCCCTATTCTTTTTCCCTATTCTTTTCCCATTCTCCGTTCCTATTCTCATTCTCTATTCCTTTCCCTGTTCCTCTTCCTTTCCATATTCTCTTTCCTATTCCCTTCCTTGTTCCATTATCTATTTCCTTTCCTCTTTCCTATTTCCATTCCCTATTCCTTTCCCATTCCCTTTCCCATTCCCATTCCCTTTCCCATTCCTTTCCCATTCCCTTCCCATTCCTTTCCCATTCCTTTCCCATTCCCTTCCATTCCCTTTCCCTTTCCCATTCCTTTCCCATTCCCTTTCCCATTCCCTTTCCCATTCCCTTTCCCATTCCTTTCCATTCCTTTCCATTCCCATTCCCTTTCCCATTCCTTTCCATTCCCTTCCCATTCCCTTCCCATTCCCTTTCCATTCCTTTCCCATTCCCTTCCCATTCCTTTCCATTCCCTTTCCCATTCCCTTCCCATTCCCTTCCTTTTATAACATCCATAAGTACAGCTTTAAAAAAATAGTTGGCGATTTTCCCTATATTTCAATTTTCTTCCCACTTTATTCGCCATTTTATTTTTCCAAAAATATTATCAGCATCAAATGCAACGATCCAAACACCCACAATGTCTGTTGCAAAATGTCATTTTTTTAATAAAATCCTCCATTTTAGCGCGCTATCATGTATTTGATTCTATATTCGCAAATAGTGGCCCAAAAATTGCATAAGTCTCAAGCCTTCAAAAAGAAATTGCGTTTTCTTTATATTCAAAAGTCTCTGCCCCATATTGCGTCCGCCATTTTATTTTGCCAAAAACTAATATCAGAATCAAATTTAGCGACCTCAAAAACGCTTGCATACGAACGTCTGTTGCAAAATGTCTCCTATATTTCAAAATTTTCTCTTCAATATTGAATCCTCCATTTTATTTTTCTAAAAACTCTTGTAAGAATCGAATTCAGCACTACAAAAGGCTTTGAACACAAATATCTGTTGCAAAATGCCATTTTTTTTAATACTCTTCTTCCGTTTTAATGCGCCATCTTGTTTTTGATTCTATATTCGCAAATAGTGACCAAAAAATGTGTAAAAATCCCCGATATTATGTCTGCTATTTTATTTTTCTACGTAAAATTTAAAAATGGAATAATATATAGAAAGTCTTTTTCCTAAAATCAAAAATAGAACTGTAATCAAAGACCAAGTCTTCGGTTGGACAGTCTATATAGTCAAAAATATTTTTAAGTTATGCCCTATTGAATTCCAATAATTCCAAGTTTTAAAAATTGAATTTCCCGCTGTTATTGTGACAATATTTTATAACGTTTTCGACTTACCGCATTCTTATGCACTAATTATGTTTTTATTTAATATTACACTATTAATAAAAGCGATAGATACATACATTCTCCACGCGTAGTGTATAAATCGAAGACGCTGTAGATTTCATGCATTAAAATAAGATATAATATGTGCTATGAGAAAGTTATAGGCATTTGACGAAATAATAAAGCAAATATTCCGTGTGTAGCTTCGCTTTAACATAAAAATATGTTTTAATTTCATTATAAAACGAATATTAATCCATTGAGCCAATATGTGTGTTTTGGTTTTTATTTTATTTACTGAACTGTTACTTGCTTTGACTCCTTTAATATTCATTTCATAATAATTTTGCGAATTGACAATTCATTTATGAATGCTCTACCTCTTCGCTGCGCGCGCAGTTAAACCACTTTCATTCGTATCGCACCGACTCTTCGGTTATCTTATATTTTTACGCGTTTGTGCAACGGAAAATTCCACTTACGTTTAATCACGTCAGATCACGTTTAATATTTGTTTGGTCGTACACTTTTCTAAAATCAGCCTAGCTGGGACATCTATAGTACGCCAGCGGAACTATTCTTTGCCCATATATATTATATATTTTTTATATTTACAAAATAATTAAACTAAATACTTTTTGTAATATAATAATAGTTTTACCAAAACAATTTCACATATACTTAATAGATGTTTTCTTGTTCGTATTTTCAATATTATTATTAAGGAAGTTTTGAAATCAAAAATCTGATCTACATATTTTACATAAAAATTCTAAAAACTGTAATTCGATTTGTGTCGTCATAAAAAGCAATGAAAATAAAACATTAAGAAAGAATAACTATTTAAAGGTAGGTAACAATTTTGAAAGTGTATGTTTTTTAACAGTTGCTAATATAAATTGCCAGTGGCATTTATGTTTGATAAATTATTTTATAGATCTACATTAATTTTTTTTTTTATAAAACTAAACTTAAATACTCTTTGCAATCAAGTAATGGCTTCAGTAAATTTATTTCTTCAAATAATTATATACGAATACACTTGAAGTTTTTTATAAACTACAAAAGGAAAGTATATTTGTATCCTGACAGTCGTAGCGACAACTAATCCCCTTGTTGTTATGCGCCAAACGTACCGCGCAAGCCTTTCGGTCAGAGATTAAACATTCGCAGAATTTTACTTGGTTTCCGCCAAATAATGTAGTATTAAAATTCTTAGAATCTGCACACGCGCAATCGCTGGTAGATTAAAGGAGATATGTGTCTTTCCTTGCGTTTCCCAATGGCTTATTTTCCCTATGTCGATAGGGATGTAGTGATAGTGGATGACATAGGGAAAATGTCATCTTTTTTGTGAGTCGATCGTTACTTATTGTGTACGTATTATACATACAAATTCTGTGATTCTTGAAGACACCGAAATGAGATTATCTTTACTTAGGGCTAATTATATAAATATTCTGCGTTTAAATAAATGATCCACTTATAATAATAACTACAATTCCAATTTGACGATTTTTATATTATTATTATTATACTGACGCTCGCAAATAATGAAATTTTGGATATCATTAATACTGTCGTTGTTATGTATTAAAGATTCGAAAGTATCGCAAAACTCTAACCAATCCATAATTTCCATTAAAATTAGCAAAATAATTTGTGGCAATTTTATGTTATTTAATACACTAACTTCTGATACATGAATAGATTCAGCATTGTTAGCACCTGCGTCAACGGTTCTTCAATACGAATTTACTTTAATTTTAGCGTTGGTCAGTAATTTATAAAATTATTCTCAAATTGTTCGGTCTGTAACTTGTTAATTACTATCGCTGTGCAATACTTCGAATTCGCGCTGTACTTCGTCAAATTGTTGTAATAAATTTTTCAAATCGAGAAAGACGTATTTTCAGTTCTGTACTACGGAATTTTGTCTGTTTGCGTAATTTTATTAGAAAAAATCCGTTAAATACTTTTCAAACAATGTTATTTGCGCTTTCATAGCACCACCCTTTTTATTAATGTTTCTATCGACATTGTACGTTTTTAAATGTGTATATATCAATTCTGAATGTTGTTTTTGCACTGTAATAATCGAAATAGCGAAAGGAAAAAAAGACTACATGTAACGTTAATGGAAGTCACACGTGTTTTTTTGTGGAAGATGGCGATGTGCGGTATTCGGTCTACCCGTGTGGCGTGTGGATTTTTTCGATGTTTTAATGCTTTCGATCTTCGTACTGACGGTTCTGATGTACTAACGTGCGAATCCGACTCGTTTTGGACCAAAATGTTGTGTGTTTATTGAAAGAAAATGATTGAAACTGATGTTTAATAGCCTCAAAATAAAACGATGTGTTCGTAATGACGCGTATTAGTGGACTGTGTCTGACGACTGAGAAACATAATACAACGTGCCGTTTGGGCATGCGCATAATACAAACAGTAAAAAAATAACATAACATTCTAACAGTTTATATTTTAAAATGTTTCCGAATATAATAAATATTAAAATACAAATTATTCACAACTACCAATTAATGTAATTCAAATGCAGCTTGGCTTTGAAAAAGCCCGTTTAAGTTGAAATTTATTTTATCTATCTTGTCGCCATCTAGTAGCGCTCGTGTTTATTTCTACAATCGTAACGAAGTGTTTCCGTTGTTTTCTAGAAAATTGAATCGTGAAAACACCTTAACGCTTTTAAAATATGTTCCGTAACCCCGTCCGGATTTTCTAACCTTACCTTTCGCATTAACAAAACGACCCTACGGTCGAAATCGATTTTAATATAATAATAATAATGATATATGTGGCGCCATCTATGCTCCTATGTGACGATTATTGTACCGTCGTTATAATCTTGTAGTAAAAAACACCACTATAAATCGACTCATTTTGAGAAAATATCGCGTTTCGACCTATTTTAGGGTTCGAATTGTAAGAGGAAACATGTAAGATATCTTCCGACATAAACCCACTCCCAGAGGCACCTCGGTTTGCAACGATCAGCACAAAATACCCCAATTGTGACACCGAAATCGGCAAATCTGACGTTTCTGGAAGCCGGTCGGCGCAGTGACGTTCGCTTCTCACAGCCTACTACGATCTAATTTTCGGCGAATTTCTCCCATGACCTATTTTTAACTATTAATCTCGATACGCCTATGCAGTAGACACCCCCGCTACCCTTTCGCCCATCTATTATTTCCCTTTAATCCATTTCCCCCTCGGCGCCTATTCCCGCCGACTTTTTCACGCCAAATTTACACGCTATAGATAGGGCGACGCCTATGGTGTGCGACAGAGAGTAGAAAAGGACACACCTGTCGCCTTTTATTATTATTAATACAGGCTGATCCAAGTTAAGTGGTCACTATTGCTATGTGCGTTAATATTGATGCTACGATGTTGGTTAAATTGACAAACTAGAAATATTTTTCATGTTGATTAATGTACATTCACCAGAAAAACAATCGACTTGCCTGTTTGCTAGATAACTGTCAAAATAATGCCTTTTTTAATGGTCACCCTATATATTTTCAAAAATTTAAAAGATAATATCATTTACAATATAAATACTTAAATTCATAACTACACTAAAGTAAATAATAAGGAAGTTATGATAGATTTTAATTTATGCTTATCGAAGATCTAGGGGAGGGTGGGGCAAGATGGGGCCACGAGGCATGATGGGGACATCGTCTTATCTACAAAACAGCAGTAAGCATCTGCCAAATAATAGCAGTCCTAATATTGACAAGTGCTGTTTTATGTTTGTTGTAATGTAGGAAACTTTACTAGTCGTAATAACAAAGTTATTGCTGTTTATGCGTGAACTTTGCAATTTCCAGAATTTCATTATTATTTTGATGGCGAGTTCAACGGCCAGTATCGGAAGCATAAGTAAATTATTTACAACTATACTTTTTTGTGCTTATTAATTGACATGTATTGTATGTATTTTCTATAGTGCGTTATTTGTTTCTTTCAAATATTTAATATGTTATTATAACATAACCAGAAAATGTCCCAAAGAGGCAAGATGGGGCTATTGGTATGGGGCAACATGGAAACATCACTACTCACTCTTCAATCTGGTCCGTTATGCCTGGATATGCCATTATGCTTTCTCGAAGACATAATGCCTATTTCTCATGTTAGGAATAAAGTACAGGTTCAATCAAAGCGTAACAAGGGAAAGACAGCAATCCTTACAAGCACTACGTATAAAAATCTGCTACAAGAAATGGAAGTTTGGAGAATCCCTAAGGCAAGTAGAAGTGCTGAGGAGAGTTAAAGGAAAAAATGACAAAAGAAGAAACAAAAGAATTAAGAAGCCGAATTTTGTAAGAAAAGCAAAGAGATAGATTTTTAGAAAACGTCAAGGAAATAATCAAGTTCTTCTGTTGAGGAAGATGACGCTCAATGCTAGTATTGTAAGGGAAGGTATTGATACAGTGCCATGGATGGCGAGGTTGGGTACATGGAGGCTGTGCGAATAACGTAGATGAGTTCGTCTTCTATTTCTCAATTTGAAGATAAGTTAGTATTCTTATCGTTATTGTATTTTTTTTTATTTAGTAGTTCCGCTTTAAAGAGTTTAACCTTTGTTCCTGCATGTTTTAAAATATTTAAGAACTAATTTGTTTTTACCTAATCACTAGATTTATGGTACGCACCATTCTTAACCTGAAACCTTGCCACCCCATCTTGTCCCAATGGTGGGGCAAGATGGTGTATTTACACATTTCTTTCCAAATTTTCTCACAACAATCAAGACACCCACCGAAAATTGTAAATTCATTCATCAGCAGATAAATGTCTAAAGATTACACAAGCGTAATTAGAACCTTGTATATCAATTTCAATCCTGATGCAGTGTTTTAAAGCTTAATGTTCCATCTTGCCCCACTTCCCTATTGTATTATAGAAAGACATTGCAGTAGGCCTCTGTTGATAATTAGAAAACAACAATACATAACAAATAGTATTACTTTATAGAATGTCAATGAAGTATAATTAGTCTTGATTTTTTTCGAGCTTCATTGATGATTAGTTTATGTGCTTCATTTATTTGTCAGTATTCTTGATTGTTTATATATTTTTTTTAATTGCTAAGTGTTATTTGTTAATTGTATTCGTTGGTTCGGTGTTTTCACATTTGGAAAAGTGCGACATACTAGAGGTGCACATTTTGTACCCGAAAAGTTGTATAAGTGCTAGTGGACATTATGCTGAACGTCAACAATTTCAATTGCGATCTGTGCAGCATACAATAGCGCCCTCTATGAGCATTTCTGTGATCCCCGCTCTAAAGAGGTGGCGCCATCTGCCGGAGCAGCAGGTTATCCAAATTCAAAACAGGCGCTACGGTATTGATACATATGTGGCTCACGCGTTTGGGACTCTTAACTTTAATAAATAAGTTACAAGTTCTAGTTTAAATCTTTTGCAAAAATTAAAAAAATAACGTAAACTCAACTGAAATTAAATAGAACTGGTATTACAAGAATGCTATATCTGATTGACAGTAACAATATTTTTTTTGTACAAATATTAATTTGGATGGGTGTTTGATCCTGTTCTCTGCAAAATCTACATTCAGGTTGCTTTGCTAATCCAAGATTACTCAAGTTTCTTTTCAATTTACAATGCCCTGAAGGGATTTTTGTTAATATACGAATATTGTACTTGCTCAGGTTAATGCATTCTGCAAATCTCTTCTAGCTAATAGGTTCCCATAAGAGTTTTATTCACTGGAGAGACACCCAATAGTTCGATTTTTTCCACTGTATTTCACTTTTTAGTTTATTTAGTTTATTGTACTGTTACTTATTCCGCAAGAACGTTGAGCTCCTAAAAATGATGTACCATCTTTTTTATTTCGTTTCCTTCCACTCCTAATGTTTTGATACCCACAGGAGGGTTACTTTGCTCCTTTTGTCTAGGCCGGTTAATATCCTTACGCACTCCTAACTTTCGAAATTTCGAATATTTGGTTCCAGACCATATGTTCTCTTGCCGTTTTTGAAATTGTCTGTGCACATTTATGATGGCATTTCTATTCAATTTCAGGATGGTCTTTTGTTCTGTGTTCACTCGCTGTTGTTACCAAACTTTGCGGTAAATTTCTCAACAAATTTTGGTTTTCTTTGACATGTCATCCAGAAGGTCTGATCACCATCAGGAAATTCATGCCTCTACCTAAACATTCCTTGTTAGTTTGTAAGATAACTAAATTACATATCGAAAAGAAGTGTGAAAACTCCAACACTCTTTAAACTATAGCAGACAATAAAACAAATTGAATAGACTTTAGACAATGTAAACATAATCCACAACGATATATTCCAATTATAAAATATTAATTCGTAAGAAGATTCGAAAGATATACTCTTCGTGATTCTTTTTTCATGCTATTTAAAACCTTTAAATATCACACGATTTATTACAATCTCAAATTCACTCAAGAGTGAAAATACCATTAGTACCATTAGTCTGGTAAATATTGCCCTGTATATACGTGATATTTATATTATACAAACATCGCAAACGTATTAACGTTTCGAGAGCTTTATTAGATTTTTTCTTGATTACATTTAAAAGGGGACGAGGACGTAAACAAAGTTAAAATGAAATTTCCACGCGGCGGAAACTCCTTTAGTACTTTAATCCTCAAAAATCCCTCTTATTATACTACACAAATCCGCAACGATTAATTTTAAATATCTCGCTTGTCATTAGACAAAGCAAAGCTATTATCCTTCTTAGTTTGTAGGCCGTAGTTTTTTTTGGTAACCTGTCTTTATTACCGCTATTAGTACGTTTTCACTCAACAATCTACTCCAACTTTCAACGCTTAAAAGCGCCGCTTTTCATCATCATCACTTTTTTATTCCTTTTTTCGCTTTTACCAGTGCGGCAAATTTACGCCGAAAATATCCCCATTAGCTTTAACTGCGGCCGCCGCCAGTCCAGAACAATCCGCGACATTTCTCACAAACACCGCGCCGTTATATTCGTACGGTCCGGTCAAGCTGATATCCGGAAAGCGTCTAACCGCAAACAAAGTACCGCGATTTATCAAAACCCGCCGCAATTAATTCTAATTCCCGGCGTCTCGCTCGCTTACAGGCCGCCCCACTACGGGCTTCCGCGCACCACCCTCGACCCCATTCCTTACACGGCAATTCGACGGCGGCTCGTTCGCGGTAAGGTGTTAATATCAAAAACCAGCAGAAAAAAAGGACGCCCGCCGAGCCTAAAGTCAAAACCTCACATAAATCAAGCCGACGCTGCGTTAATCCGTCTCCAGCACGAATGAGTTGGATTTTTCACGATCCTTTCGACGATTTTATCCCGACGAGAATGTACAGGATCAACTTCAAAGTCCTGTATACGGATTCGTGTAGATAAGCATTTTTTTCCGCGACCAGATTTGTTTTTGTGAATGATTTTAGGCGTCCTACAAGATTCCTATTGATTGATAATAATAAGGATATTTGCCGGATATCAAAATAAAAGTAAACCTGCAAGTGACAGCTGTCACTTTACAAAATCATAAATTAGGGTAAAACCACTTACAACGACACAAGGCGTATATTGTTATTAATAGCGCTTTAAATAAACAACTATTCTCTTATCAACATTTATTATTTTTCGGACATGGTTAATAAATCTGGATCGTGGATTGTTGGTCGAAAAGGGATGGCTATCCACTAAGTGATTGTAAATTTACCGATTTTTTCATTTACCGGTAATTCGGTAAATATGAAAATACCGGTTTACCGGTAAAGTACCGGTAATTTTTTTTCATGTGTGACATTAATGGGGATTCTCCAAGAAAATAGGGTTAGAAGTAGACTAGAATAATACATATTTTGCGCAATCTTAAAGCATAATATTAGAATTTTGTAATAACAATTTGTATTAATTATTTTAAACAGTGTTTAGAGTAAAAAAAAATTTAAGCTATATAAATATTTTCAAATTTTATGTTATTTTACAATAATGTGCATTAATGTCCTCTCTTAATATGGTGTATTCCAAATTGTTATTAATTTAAATACGTGAAATGTTATTCTTATATATTATTATTTTTAAATATTAAAAAATGAGACATTTACTTACTCTTTAAGAAAAACGATTTTAAACTTATAAAAATTTTAGAAAACTTCAGAGCACAAATCAACTATGCCAACTCATTTTTTTTCGAGAGATAAATAAAATAGGTAGGTAGGAAAAGTGGGGTGTTTTGCTTCCTACCGTCCTAGCAACCGTCCTAGCAACAAATGAACATTAATCTCGGTTTTCTTTGCGTTGCTTTTCGTTATCCATCTTGTTTAAGACTTATTTTCTTTTAATTTCTACACGACTTTTTTTCAATTTTTTGCTTTTTTTATTGAGAATTTTTTGATTCCTTCTCTTTTTGACTAACTCAGTGGAATGGAGGTTATAGGTTTCTAATCAAAAAAATTTTTGTCAGTTTCTTTTCTATATTCTCTATTCTAGGGCATTACAGCGGCTCTCAATCGCAAGAAAATTTAAATTAAAATTAAACAAAAAACATCACCCATAAAATTAATAATTGGGTATATTTTACTTAGACTTACCTGCTTTTTTTTATTATTTTCAATGTCCCTTGAGACCTTTAAATATCTATAAATACAATGGGCGGTATTAGTTTCCTTTACTTTAAAAACTATTTAACCTTTGTTTAACTAAATAACTGTTCGGGCTTAATAAATGTCTTAATTAACATTTCAAATAATGGCTTACTATTTTCTTTATTTGAATCATTTTTAACAAAATAATCACTTAGAAGAACTAAGCGCGACGACATAGCAAATAACGGTGACTTTTCTATACGTCTATTAGTTCTGTTGTCAATTGTTTACGTCAAATGACAGATATAGCCGATATTGACGGACCTGGGATTTAATTAGTGCTTTTGTTTTGTGTGTTTGTATGGAATTTTAGTTAGATTTAAACTCGAAATTTACATTAATTATGCAGTAAGTAATAATTAACATTTAAATATTAAGATGAATAATATGGAATAAAACCATTTCTAGAAAAAGTAAAAGGGGAAAGAGCAAAGAACTTTTCTGAAGTTGAAAAAGCATTACTTGTGGAGTTTTTTCGTGAAAATAAATTAATACTAGAATCTAAAAATCCGGAGGAGTAGTATTAATAGGAGAAAAAGAGAACTGTGATCACAGATTGCCAGTTAATTAATTATTATCAATTAACTCAATTTTACCCAACATATCTTGAATATCTCTCATATTAACTGTCAGTAATTTATTATTGAGCCAATTGACAAATTAAATATTTTAAAGAACGCATTCTGTTGTTTAAAATATTATCTTTATTAGATTTTAACAACAACTCGTTAGACAAGGGAAAATAATAACAAACAAGTTAATAAATTCGTCAAAATTTTAAACACAGTCTTAAGGCTTAATAAAGGGCAAATAATACGACCAAATTATCACGTTCAAAAAATTTCTGGTATGGATTTTCCATTCACCGAAGTTTTTTTGGTCAAGTTAACCGGGTTAACCGTTACAATCCTTACTATCCACGCGCATTTAGGCCACTCTGTCTGGTTCCATTGTGCTATCTGCCCTAGGAGGTGTCGCTCATCTGCGACCTATTCGAGCTAACCCAAGGGGAGAATAAACTTGAGCAGTGAAGCAGGTGAGGTGCCGCTAATGTTAGACATACTGGGCCAGGACTCTTCCGGAATAGAACCTACAAGTTGGGCAAGCGCCGGACAGTCACAAAAAATGTTGCCCCGGTTTCGTTCTCTAACAATAAGTTAACATACACGGCAGAGTGGGTGCTATCAGTCCTTTGCCGTGCACATGTTTACTAAGCGTGCAGTGCCCAGTCCTATAACTTGACATAGGTTGTTACGAGAGAGTTGCAAGCAGTATCTTGTTGCCCTGAACGACTGTCTGAGAATGGCTTGCGTGCTTGACAGCAAGTAGTTGTGGATCTCCATCTATTCTCGTGTAGAGCAGTTATCCATTAATTTATTAGGGTATTAAGTGAAGCCGACGAAATGGAAGAACAGGCTTCGGTTTCATCTAAGGAAAGCGCGAACCCCATCTCGCCAAGCTATCGGTAGCCTCGTTAGCCAGAATACCTTGATCACCTTTAGCCCATCTGAGTATCAAGTCCTTATCAATAGTGAGCGCTTCCAAGACATTGTGACGGTGAAGTGCCAGGCCTAAAGCCATCTTATAACTGTTGAGGGTCTTAAAAGCAGCTTATCTGTCACTATAAAGGACAATTAAAGCACCTTGCTAAAATTTCCTCGGCACCGTGAAGGATCGCCAAAACCTCGGCTTGGCCATCGAAGCTAATGATTCGACGCAGGGACCAACAAGAACGCGATAGTGTCGGCCGAAGACAAACACGAGAGGCACACAGTCCTTTGCGGCACCATGGAGAGGCACCTTAGCGACGCCCTCGTGACCGCGGCCTCCCTCCTTTCCGAAGACTCCAGAATCGCAACCTCCCAGCCGCTCTGAACGCCGTCTTCTCCACGAACAACACCAGGGGAGGAACACATAAGAGAGCTTCCATTGCCGCCGTCGGCATCGTATTCATTGGTCCTGTAATGCTAAGATATGCGAAGCACGCCATATGCATCAGGTCATTCCTATCTACCACTCGTCTCAGCCCTCCAGACGAGGGCGCCAGAAGTTACCATGTGCCTAATTATGTCAGTATACAGTCACAAGGTAATTTTCAGGAAGAGGCCCGAAGGATTAGTTTGCTCACTGTCTTAAGTGTCTTGCAATTGGTATCTAGAAATAAAACCCTGATGAGATATAAAAATTAGAATAGACAACAAAAAGGTCGCTAGGAAAGCAGTAAAGCAATTAAAATATTATAATAATATTTATTAAGATCTGAAAAGCAAAGTAATTATATTAAAAAACAAAATCAAAAGAATTTTAAAAAAATTAAAAATTAATATTCTGGTCATTATGCTGAGTAAACCAGAGCAATATATATATATTATATTTAATGATATCTTATGCAATTCCAATCACATTCAGATTATGTCAACAACGTAAATAGCGAGCTTTCCTGAGACGACCTCCGATTATAAATATAATCCCTAATCTTCGAATCAGTCTTCTTTTCTGCCTGCTGCTCTCCAGGACCGTTCCGTCTCAATTTGAATTGTTAATTTCGCCACTCGACGGGAAAAAGGCGGGGATTTATTGGCGTAAAAACGCGACCAGAGCTCCTATAATATGAAAAGTTGATTTAATCCGGGGTAATTGGACGCGCCCGAGACGGCTTCGAGGGTCGCTGGCGAACAGCTGGATTTTGTATGGCGATTTAAGGAAAACGGGACCTCAAGAATAGGCTAATGCTTTTCAGTAGTTAAATGTAAAAAAGAAGGCAGTAAGTAAACATAGAAAAACATTGAAATTATAGTATTTAAATTATTTTAAACATAAAAAGGGCATCAAACTACAAAATTATAAAATAGAGGCAAATAAATACATCAAAGGTGCATATTTCTACTTGCCGACTTACATCGTTTAGCACAATTCGAAGTTTTTCAGTTGCTTACCTTAAATATAATATTGTATACGAACAGATGTTTTTTCTTTACACATCCCTACAGCTTTACTAAATATGTTTTGTGTTTTTTAATCTAATTGATTCATAATGATTGTTTTCATATGTATTTTTAAAACGCCGTGGCTTCGTTTTTCGGTATTAACATAATGAGTATGGCGGTAAATTTAAAAAATATATGTTATGAATTTCCAAAAAGTGAGATTAAATGACATGATGTCCAAAAAAGTTATTTGAAAAAAATTGCTTGGAATTCAATGCTGAGGAAGTTGCTTGAAATTCAATTCTGAGGCTGTGTGCAAATTTGTGTGAAGATATTTAAAAAAAAAATGAAAATCACAATTTTACCAAATATTGTTTAATTGAATATTTCATATTTTCAATTTTTCTCGCTTTCAGCGCTCAACAGCAAGTATATTTCTAAATCTGGTTGATACTTCAAAACAATTTTATCATATTAATTCAATTAATCAAGATTTGGAAAATTGTGGTTTTCAATTTTTTAAAGTATCTACAAAACTGTAAAAAGTTTTTCCGGGCTGTTGAGCCGTGGTCTTGTGGAATTACTTTCGTACGTTTCGTTCACATTTGCA
>RXPK01004193.1:0-20624 GCA_004143645.1 Protaetia brevitarsis | reverse complement strand
GGCCTATGCGTAGCCTATCACCACCTCTCTTTATTCGGCGCTGTATGACAGCAGCGCGTTATCTTGATGATGTGCCACAAACCACTTTGCGATTTTATCTAGATGGTCGTCCACACGTCCATCTTTTTCAGCAAGATAACGCACGTCTCCATATTGGTTGTCAAACTATAAACTTTCTCCAAGACGCAGGCATTAATGTTTTACTGTAGTCACTCCGTTCACCCGATTTAAACTCCATTGAACATGCTTGGGATATCAATCCACGAAGTTCAAATTGCTGGAACGAGGTACCACAAGCAGATATCGACCATCTCATTTTGTCGATTTCATTATAATTTTTCGTTACATTGCGCACGTCAAGTGAATAAAATACAATAAAATACCCTGTACAAACGGCCTGCCAAAAGTTATTTCCACACGATATTATTCTATAAAATCATGTTAAACAAATTTATCCATAAATTACACCACGTCTAACGTAAAATTCGCAGTCTCACACTTCATACTCGCGATGAGTATTAATTGAACAATTTAGTGTTTATGAAACTGTTATAAACAGCGTTACCTCTAACGTGGTTTGCCGACTAAGATGTAAGTGAAATTGGCGCCGCGCCAACAGTTTAGGAACCGCCATACCTACTCCCGAAATATCGATTCCCAGAGGTGCATCTACCTATATGAACTTAATAGTCTGCAATGCTTAAAATTAATTATATCCCTTTTCGGATGGTACAACACGCTGTTCTAGATTCTTTACCGTGACCACCTCGGTCGGCCAAATTTCAGTTAAGTCAGGTATTGTGGGAGGAAGCTGGTCGTTCATTAATTATCCGAAGCGGGGGATGTACGAAATTTAGAAGACGTTCGCTTTTAAGAGGTCAGTCGTGTCTCACGGTTGCCAGTAGAAAGAAAGGAAACGCGTTGCCTTTTAAAAAATGTTTATAAAATGTTCTTGGGAATTCAGGGTTTTTGTTTGTTCTTGTTTCAGTTGGTTTTAATTATGTTTTTTTTTTGGCAATTTTCACAGTTCGTTAATAATAATGCAATTTAATTTGCTATTCTAAGATGTTAATAGAAACTGAATCGTTTTTATGATTTTTTTTTTAAATACCCACTCGATGCCTAACTCTATGACATTATTTTATGTTTGTTTGAGGTAATAGAATCCATATTTATTGATTCTTAATTTTAGTCTTTTAGGTGAAACTTTTGCAATCGATATATCGGATTATAAGTGTAACCACTGTTACTATATACATAGACAACTTTATGGGCAAAATAGTTAACGGATTTTTGAACATTTTGGACAAAAGCGGTAGAGGGCGGCACTCCGTTGATGTCCATCTCGATTTAAATATAAGCTTTATAGTTCGACTACTACATACAAGATGGCCCTCTTACGTGTCGGCAAAATATTATTTAATTGCAATAGTCACCCAAAGATCAAGGTCCGTATCACGCCTGTATACATAAGATTACTTCGTAAGTTGCAGATGAGGCCCGGGCAAAGGAGAGGGTGGATACACGATGACGCGCCTCGCGATCATTCTCGTATTTGTTTACATTAAAAGGTTAGTATTGGGGTATTCTGTTATAATAAAAAGAACTTGAAAGTATATTGCAAGACATGTTCTTGTTGACAAAACATTGATTGAAACATTTTCTAATTTAAGATTTTTTTTTTAAAACAAATATTTAAACTTGAAACAAACAAAAACCACTGAAAAGAGAGTTAAATCTGAAGAACGCAAACTTGCCAAGAAAAAAAGAAAAAAAAATTACATAAATCTGTGCTTCTAAATTTTTAGTTTTCTTAGTTTAAGTATGACTATATAATAATAAGAATCTTTTTTTATTAGGAAGAATAAATATTTAGTTTGATAATATTTAATCTTTTTACCATTTAACTTTACTTATTCTTAGTTTCTAATTTAATGTTATGCTCTATGTGTGTAGTTCTAAGTTTTGTGTTGTATTTAGGTAATATTTTTTACATGATTTACTTATATTTACTATTACATAATAGTAGAAATTCGTTTTTTGTTATAAAAAATAAATATTTAGTTTGGCAGTACAAATCGCCATTTATTTTTACATATGCACCACTTTATTTAATAAAACCGCAAACATGATGACGCGTTCGCGCTTATTCTCTTGATTGGCTGAAAAGTTACGAGGTAACCTTGTATATGACCTTGCCCAATGGTTACCTCGTAACTTTTCAGCCAATCAAGAGATTCATGGTGCATATATGTAAAAATAAATCGCAATTTATACTCCCAAACCAAATATTTATTCATTATAATAAAACACGAATTTCTAATATTATATAATAGTAAACTTAAGTTAATCAAGTAAAAAATATTATATAAATATAACACAAAACTTAAAACTTTTTTATAGCTTCAAATCTTGACATTGAGAATAACATTAAATTAGAAACTAAGAAAAAGTCAAAAAGTAAAGTAAAATGGTACATACATGTAAGAAAAAATAACGATTATATATTATCAAACTAAATATTTATTCTTCCTAATAAAAAAACATTTTCTGATTATTATATAATCATAAACATAAGTAAATTGAGTTAACAAAATAACTTATTAATTTAAAAACTAAGAATACTAAAAATTGAGAAGTAGTTTTATGTAATTTTTTTTTTTGGCAAATTTTCGTCCCTTTAGATTTAACTTTTCTCTTTTCAGTGATATTTTTTTTTGTTTTAAGTTTCAATATTTTATTCTTAAAAAAAACCTCAATTTAGAAAATTGATCAATCAATGTTTTGTCAACAAGAACGTGGCTTACAATATACTTTCAATTTCTTTATGTTATAACAGAATACCCTAGAATACTAACCTTCTAATTTAAACAAACACGAGAATTACCGCAAGGTGCGTCATCACAGCGTCATCGTGTATCCACCCTGCCTTTTCCCCGGGTCACACAATTCGCCAATGCGAGTGAATCACACATCACACCGATACGGGATTCCGTCGTTTCCGCAGATAGATAGAACGCAGAAATCTGTCTCTCTCTCTCTCTCTCTCTCTATGACCGAGATACCTGTTATATTTATCGCGTTTTCAAATCAATTTACATTCACCGATAGAGTGCACCACTTCCCTGAGCAATACTTTATTTTTTCGACAATGCATTACGTTGACTAACTTGATATATTTCAACAATGGTGTAATTAATGTTAAATGTTATCGATTGTCTCTTACTCAACTTTTGGAAGAAATTGGGAAAGATGTTCACTTAACGAATTAATGTATTTCTGCCAATTACTGAAATAATTTTAAGAGGAATTTTTCCCATGGGAAAATTTCCCTTCACGCAGAATTCGAGCCAACACTATTTAGCAAAAATACATTAAATTAATTCGTTATTGGTTTTAATTGGTTATTGGTGAAAAAATTTAAGCCAAATAATAAAGAATATTCAAACTTATTGAATATATCCGAAAGCATATTACTGTGAGTATGCTCACAATGCGATCAACCGTCTACAAGAGGAAAACCGGAAAATCGAGGAAATGTAATCGGATATAATAATCATGATCACTAGCCAGAGTACGTGCCTACTGCTGTGGAGATAAAAGCAAATTCGTTTGTTCCAAGTGTACGCAAGGTCTTCACCCGAAAATATGTTTTAAAAGTTACCACACATTTTAGTTCTTTCTTTCAATTTAGCAACTAAAATCTTTATTTATTACTGTACTTATAAATAATAGATTTAATATAGCAAACCGCATGCAATCGGTTATGTTGTATGCTCTGTAAAACTTAAACAATGTAACTTTTCTGAATGAAAATTGTATAAAATAACCTTTCTTTTAAACTACTTATTTTATCTGCTACAAACTTCATGAACTAATGAGTTATACTACCAATAAATTTAGGGTAAAAATTAATAATGCCCCACATTAGGCGCCAAATTTTTTAAATAGAAACCAAAAATTAAATTCAGCGAACTGTAGAAGGTGTTGCAGATTCGTTACAACCTTGAGTTCTATCTATATTAGCAATGTAGCTAAATTTTGAAATGATGTATACCAGTTAAGCATAATGTTTAACAAGCTTTAAGTCGTAACGATATTAGAATTATTTAAATTCAGCCCAGTGTGACGACTCTGTTAGATTTATTCGTGATTCTGCGCTATTAAGTTAACAAATCTCACAAAGTGGTCCATAAAAAGGCACGGAAAGGTCGTAATAATAATGAAATCCGTAACGCAAACAATTAAAATCCGTAGCAACGGTGCCGGAGCGAATCGGCGAAACGTCACTAGAGGCCGCTGCGCGTGAGCGTGCGATTGTCAAACAGGGCGACCGATGCGTGGATTACTCGATTGCCGTGATATTTCGTGCGTGTGTCTGGGGCTGCCGGCGGCTTTAGGTGCGTGGTTACCGCCGGGTGGAAAATACTGCCAATTAAATCGGTTAAAGAGAAATATGAGACTAACCAGTCTTGTCGACAAGCTGCTGCCTTCGCATTACAGCAATCAGCTGCCTTTTTTCTTATTTATTTTCGATTTGCTTTTCTTGTCTAAGTTTTTCGCAGGGTGTTGCTTGAACATCAATTTTCGGAATTTATTGCTTAAGCAGGTGGTAAGGGAAAAGGAGGGATTGTTAAACTGTTGGAAGAAATAATTATGAAAGCTAAGAAGTGACGGGAAATTTGTGTTCTGTTTAATTAAAAGCATAATTACTTTATGTTTTATTATTTTCTTTCTCGGCAAATCTGCACGTATTAAGAACCTCCATACAGTAACTATCATCATCAGTCAATGAGAAATATAGCGTTTACACCGATAGAATAAAAAATATTCAAATTTTTTAAGTTTTAAACTTCTTATATTATTCCTATACCAAAGTTCAGAGATACTATAACTGTTTTATTTAAAGTACATAATAACGTTATTGATTGTTCCGATGATATACGTCTCGGAATTGTATGATGTGTGCCACGACCTCGTTATTTATTTATTTATTTTTTCACTTATTTATGTATTTAACAAATGAACCACAAACAGGTTACGAACCTAATAACTGTGTGTTAATGCAATTTTAATTATGAATAACATTTAAGACTCGAAGAAAGAATAATAGCACATAAAAAATACTCGTGATATCATACTTTTTCGTATCTCAGTTCTACGTTGCTTCAATTCATGCAGCTATACAATGAACAGTTCTAGTAGTTTGAATGTTTTTCAGTTCTCTACTTGGAGCTCCAAGCGCATGATAACAACAAGTATTTAATATTATTTCTAACAAATAATTTTCAATAGTAAAAGTTTATTCCTCCTATTTATACAATTTATTTATTCATTCAGCCATACAGCACTCCCACCACACATAATAGATTGACGCAAAGCATTTGGTTGGGTAGATGATCTAATTTTATTAAATAAATTAGAGTAGTATGGTAAAGAGGTAATGCTTCAATCGGGTTAAAGATTTTTTCGTTTAATAGAGAACATTACGCAAACAGTTCTTTCAGCAACATTTAATTGTCAGTCAAATAAAGTAATTGTTAAATTGGAACAATTTTAGAAATATATTCTATTTTCATTTTTCATAAATGATCTTCCACGCAAAATTGGAGATAATAATATAACTTTTTCAAAATGAAGAAGAAAACGGCTAATTGAGCAATCCCCAGTGACCAACTATATTTATTTCATATTTTATAAATATTTAAAAAATATTAAATCTTTCTTGAATATTAGTTATATTCATATAATATGCATAAAATATATTATAGAAATATATTAGGAAAACAATTAAAAAATATATGTATTATGTAGCATTAATAATATTTTATTGCAAATGTTTTCTCAATATATTTTTCATAACTCCGCAAGAATATTTTGCTTTGTATTTCTGTAAATATTTATTTATATAAAAAAAAGATTGAAATTTATGCTTTTGTACATTTGGTGCGTAGGACGAATAATATAAATGGGTAAAATATGCATACATATTAAGTAGGTATGTACCTATTTAAAATGATAGTTTAAAGATTAAATTAGATAATATATATCTAATATGATTTAATTAGTATCTAAGTTGAGTGCTTAACTTTTGTATTAATATATCTGCGTTTTGTTATATTATTTTGTAATATTGTAAGTTGCGAAAGTCAACACAACACCTCTATTTATTACGGTGCCGGTGTTATATGATTTAGTATTGTTTATGCGTCTATGGATTAGGTACGTAGAATGCATACGCGCACGTGCGTATCATCAACGTTTTCATTCGTTTGTCCGTTACTTGTTATAGTTTATAATAGTATACGATTAGGGCAGATTAGGGTTAACTGTGTAATTAATTGTTGCGGGGTGTGTTTTAGTTTTTGTGGTGACTACGAGGTAAGCAAAACTTTGAACATGTCATGGCATTTATGAGATAATTGGAATGCTCAATATCGCTAAGTACAGAAATCGTTTAAAAATATAATTGTAGGAATTTATGCATCATATAATTCATATATGTACTGCATCTACCAGATAAATTGCTAGTTGATTTGCTTAAGAGATTCATCTCGGTAGATAAGCGTCATAACCTCAAATGGAGGTTAGAATACGTTGTGCTGTTTTATTGTTTGTACGTAGAATGTTTTCAAATATTATGAAATAAAGTAAAAATAAGTATCGTAAGTATTAGAATGTAGCTACCACTCCAATTATTGTAAATGCTCCAAATGTATTAGTAGGTGTTGATAATGTGGTACGATGTTTTATTCATGGTATGATCTAATACAATTGGCATTGTTTTAGAGGCCACAAGGAAACGCCATGAGAGCGCCACTACCGAAGATGTGAAAAAAGCCATGGGGTTGTACCTGGCACCAGCCAAGTCTAGACTTAAAAATAAGTATATTGGATTTTTATTGGGCTTATTCAAATAAAATGATAATAAATACGTTTGTTTTTTATTTAGAACACTTCAATTAGAAAATAGTGATTAATTTAATAAACCTTCAGTATGCCTTAAAAGATGCCAGAATTATTGATTATTAACTTGTATGGTGAGTGTAAAAAAACAAGTTCTTGCCTTTTAGACAACTCTATGTATGTTTCAACTTTTCGTTATCGACGTTATACATTCTAAATAACCAAGAACAATTTTAGTTCATTTTGACAAATTAAATAGATTGCATAAAAAATCTTAATTTTCATATAAATATTTTACAAATATTTTAGAAAAAATATAGCGCTTACATTAATTTTAAAATATGGAATAAATATTTTGATTGAATATTTTATCTATATTTAGAAAAAAAATATGAAAAATATATTCAAAAATCTCTCACAAAAAATATTTATAAAATATATTTTTAAAAATATCTATGTAATATTTCTGGCTGTTAGGGATGTTATTATCTGCTTAGTTTTAGTTTAGTATAATTTCCTTTTGTTGTAACATACATTCATATTTGTTTTTGTTACCTAATCTGTATTTGCAGTCAATTGTGCCTATATCTCATTATTATAATTATCTTGGGTAATTGCGTAAATTTTATTATTATTTATTTTTATATTTACTCGCCTTATGTGGCAGTCTTAAGTTATAGTAACCAGATGTACATACCTCCTCTTTGGTCCTGTTTTATTGGGTGTGTCTTCTGCACCAATTTATACACATACTGATAGAATACTATTTTCGGCAGAATTAGCATCCTAAACCAGCATCTTCCGCAGTATTTGACAAATGACGAAACTTAATCTTCCTCCCCCGAAAAGTTCGATTTGCTGCCATTCGATGAATTGTAGAAAAGCACTCAAGACCAGAAAAAGCATTGAGAGCGTGCCTTTGAATACTTCCGCGTCCAATTCCCAATATCCCTTTCGGTCGTTCTGTAGGGAAATTCTGAAAGCGCCGCGTGGTTTTCCCGTTTCCAAAAATAATCTATTACAATGACAAGCGCGCAAGGAAAATCAGCCGTTTGGAGATGCGAAGTATTGGTGCGGTTTCATTTACCACATCAAAAAAATTGTACGCAAGAAAATCAATAAAATGCGAATGATTTTTTTTTTCAACACTATCCTTTGGTTCCAATTTTCAAACAGTGAGAATTTTATATTTAGATAACTCATCGTTACGAACACCTTTACGAAGTTTAAGTTCTTATATTTTTCAAAACAATTTATTTATATAGAATAAAATACCAGCTACCGAATGACTATTTTCATTTTCACTTCTGAATATAGAATTCCAACCCGATTGTATGCGCAGATGCATTGTACGCAAACTAAATTAATTATTCACAAACAATGTATAACATAGCGACCGTATTCAGTGGATATGCACGTATTACCGTCAGAGGTATAGCAGCTGCAACAGGAGGTTGTCGCGTCAAGTGCACTTGTGTTCGAGGCGAGAATCTTAGAAGTTAGTGCTACAGGCATTCTAAACGAAACTCACAAACACATCGAAAGTCTGAAATTCCATGACCGTACAACCGACAGCTGCACAAACATTTGAACTGAAACGCTGTTTGAGGTGAAAAAAAACCTTATTTAAAGTTTGGTGGAGGCGCCTGTAAAGTTGCTCGGATTCATATTTATTGTAACAGTTGGGGATTTGCTCTAGCTATTTTATTAATTTTTCCGTTCTACGATGACGTGACCTGGCGTACACTTTCTCTTGTACGCCCGTTCTGATACGTGTGTATTCAGAATTCGAAACCAAAAATGCGTTATGATTCTCCTTTTGTGAGTAACGAAATTCCTCACCGAGTGTTTAAATTAATGTTAAGTTAAGAAAATTTGGATATGTACATCGAGAGTCTAGACCAGCAGTATGCATATTTCATTGAAAAAAATACTGCTAGTTTTGAAATTGCTTTTCCTGAAATTTATAAAAAAAGCAACTCCAAGCCTAATAATGATTGGATCACAAATGATATAAGAGCCGCTTCATTAAAATTAAAAGAATTATATAAGCTTACGTGGGGGGTAGCACTGAGATAATGGAACAACAGAATCATCGCGAAGGCTAAGCTACTACACAATAATTATCTCATTTCTAATTTATCAAATAAAACTAAAACAGCTTGGTCTATCATAAACCGTAACTGTAAAAATAAATCACATTGTGCAAATAATAATATTTTAAATATAAATATTTTTTAACCTGTTTGTGAAAGAGAAATCATTCACGTTGTGAGTCAACTTAAAAATACACATCCATTTGGAAACGACGAAGTCAGTATAAATCTGTTAAAACAGTGTGTAGATGAGCTTGTAATGCCGTTAATACAAATCATTAACAACTCGGTGATGGAAGGTAACACATGCATAGTTATTGTAATAAAAAAAATAATAATAATACTAATACATTTATTTAATGAATATCTTAATCGCTGCGTCGCTAAAAGGGTTCAAATAAGGATGACGGATAGAATCACTTACCTTGTTTGAATTTCAAATTGAACTTATTTAGCGCCTTTTAAGTTGCGACATTCCACAATGTGGCCACCGTGAGAGACTCAACAACTCCCTGTTTATCTGTTTAGCAGAGGTCAGAAGTAAGCAGTGTTGCCAACTGTTGGAAATTTCCCGATTCGTGGGAAGTTTTGAAGTCGAAGGATAAAGGGAAATAGCATGATATTCGTGGGAAATTTTATTTTTTTTGCATAACTATGTACTAAAGATTATTTAAACAAATTAATGATTCGTTAATCGGTTTGAAAAATAGTTTGTGATGCATTTTAAAAGTAAAATATTTAATTAACAATAGAATTGCATATCGTGCAAACACGCCGTTAGAATACAAATGCATACTATTCTATATATCAGAAATTATCTATTAATAAATTATTTGTTTACATCTTTTATAGAATGGTGCGGCTATACTAATAGCTTACTACTTTATTTTACTAGTGTAGGGATCCCAACCGCGTCATCACGAGATGCGCAGGAGCATATCTTGTATATTTGTACCATGGTATTTACTGTGTTTCTGTATTCGTGGGAATTTTGTTAAAAAAAAGGGAAATTTTAATAGTTCTCGTGGGAAATCCTATGCTTAAAGGTTGGGAACACTGAAAGTAAGTACATATTTGCCCGCAATTCTCAATGACTGTATTGAGGAAAGTGTTGTGAGTTCCAAAAGAAATAGACGATTATCAAGGAATATTGTTTTCCTTGATAATCGTCTCTTTCTTTTTTATTTTCAGTAAAATTTAACTTGTATATTGTATATTAAATAATTGTGAATGTATCAAAATGCAAAATTGATTGGAAAACAAGATCTAACAGGTGGGTATTTAACTCTTTCACCTAACTTAACCTATAACTTTGTTCGAACTGATGCAGCTTGTTTAACTTTACTAAATAGATTCGAAACTTATTAAATATAAATATAAATAATAATAATAATATAATCCGGGGTCGTAATGTTGATTAGGAGGGAGATTTGGCTCTGAGGGGCCCTGATAAGCATATAGCTTAGGCGTTACCACCCCTTAAAAAAAAAAAATAATAATAATAATAAATATAAATATTCAGTGATTTTAAATTTGAACTAAACAGTTTACGCTTGTATCTTTGTAATAAGTTCTTGTAACTAATATACTTTAACAATAATTACGTCTGCTATAAGCTAAACGAATTATTAAACCAAGAAATAAACTAATTTGTAATTTATATAGTTTTTTTTTTAACAGATTGAAATGAAGTTTAATATTCGATTACTCTTATGATTTATGTCGTTTTAGATACATATTAAACTGAGCTCTTTTATACACGTGTGTATTAAATGAAGAATACAGGCCTTGTTTGATTTGGAGAATTCCTTTTCAAAGTACAACTTTCGAAATATCCGGCTGTATGGTCGCTGTCCCTTTATCTCAGCTACACGAAAGGTTCTGTAGGATGGTTTGCTTCCTATCAGAACCTATGTTGAATCGGGTTCTTTGCTTCTGAATCCTCGGTAAGTTTTTCCTGCTTTTTAAATTTTCACTTTAACTGTCTAATGTACTTAAGTTGATTTATTATTCTCTTAAAGTTTACTCCGTTCAGCCTTTGTCAATGTTTCGAGAGAATTTTCACAGATGTAGATTTTATTTTTATATAAGATTTAATTAATGAGTTAATTGTATAATTTATTTAATTTTGTGTTAAGTTTTTTTAATTAATTTCACTCATTTACGATATCTTTTATTTGCTGTTGTTGTCAGCGCCTTTTCTGTAAATTTTTGTCGGTAAATTGTGCGACTGCCTTGTACGCAGCGGTAGAATCTTGTATCAGGCAGTTCCTTGGTAGACGCTAGCGTAAGTACATGTATTTTTAAATTCATTGCAGCCATTTTGTATTACATTTTTATATCGTAATTTGATTCGCGTTATTTGTTTTATTTCTGCCCATCAAGGAATTCGCTTTATAATAATTGTTATTATATTGATGTGTGCACATTATAGATATAAGATCATTTATTATTTTTGTTCAGGAAGATATTTTAGTTTAAAGAGTTAATTTTTCGTTATTCAATTTTGCCATTTTGTATTTTTACCCATTTACAAAATAATAAATTTGATTGTTACTTAACGTCATTGGGTTAAAAATTTTGTTGTTTCTTTTATATTAAACCTTTTCAATTTTTGGGGTAATTAAGAAAGTCTGATTTCTTTCACTCACTATTTACTTTTCGTGATTAGATTCAAGTTTTAATCCGCGAGGGTAACTCTGAGATTAATTGTTCTTTTGCGCTCTTTTAAGTTTTTATCCATTGAGCCAGCTAATTTAATTTTTGATTTTTAATATTCATTTTGCATTTTCAAGTCAATCAGTACACAGCAGTACGGAAGTAATTCCACAAGACCACGGCAGCCCAGAAAAGCTTTTTACAATAGATTCCGGCCGTGAAAGCGTACGTAATACTTTGTCTCTTTTACATTTTTTTAAATGATTTATAATTAGGATTTATTTTTTAAGCATTCAAAGAATCCTTATCTGTCAGTTGATTACAGATTTCTTTTTTAAGAGTTAAATTGCTGTTTCCGTCGACAGATGTCGATAAATTGACAGGTGTAACATGAAATCGGAATTAATTTAATACAGTTTACAATAAAATACTTGTTTTAATAAATTAACTGATTTATATTTTTGCTCATTAGCTTTTTATTCTTTTTGAAACTTGATTTTAATGAAAAGTAATTTATAACATAATAATAGAATTATAGGTGTGATGAGTCATAGTGACCGAATCTGCGACTGTCAAAAACTCCTGCGACATTACAGTTAAATTCAATAATTTAAATAAGTAAAATATTAATATCACTACATTATATTTCTTAACTTAGGTAAAATGTTTCCTCTTGCACATAGCGACATCTCTCGAGTTTGAAGAAACTAATTTAGTTCGGTTATTTAAGTGATGGTTATAAAACAGCCGCGAAAAAGAAAGAATTTACCGTACACTGCGCATTTATTTCATTAGAATGGGTTTATATTCCAATTGAAATATAAAGGAAATCAATTTAATTTCTTGTCGCGAGGAAGTAAGTTGAATAAAAAATGAAATATTGTTTCTAATAACTAATTTATTCAAAAACTATAGATAGAACTTTTTTAGGGAATAAGTTATTTGAGGAATACAAAAACAAAGCTCCAAATCAAACAGCTCAAATAAAATTACTAAATTCGCATGCAAAGATGAAGTTTTTATTAAAAGTACTATTTCTGAATTCGCCCGAATGATTTACTTACCACATACACACCGAATCCAATTTTGTCGGAGCTAAAGGTTTCCCAAACACCATGTAATCTACTATTTCTTCTATGTTCGAAAGCGGCAGGCGCCACTCGACTATTTTCGATAATTTATTACTGCATCGTTTGCGAATGAAAAAGCGCTGAAAGGGACCTTTGCACGCGAACCGATATTCGATTTCCAATGGACTTTACTCAGACGTCACATACGAAAAAATGTTTTCGCGTTTGCGTCGAAATCGTAATATTTGCGTCCGAAGCTGACCTGGCAGAAAAATAAGCTCTCCAACGTTCTAGGACGTTCCCTTTGTATGTATATCTACGTCTTTCGATATTTCAATGCGCTCTAACGGCTAAAGAGAATCTCCACGGGAAGGATATGCAGATTACGAATTCAAAGGAAACACGCATTTATATACAGCCACGCGAGCTATCTCTCCTATATTCCCCTGGGGAGTTACGTTGCAATAAAATTGGTCACATTCAAAGAGGGGGCGCGGCCAGATCTCGAAGATAGGAATTTCAACGCCGGAAGACGCAATCGAAAAGAACTCCGCCCTGTAAAGTTTGTTTAAAGTGTACTCACTCCTTCCGGGCAGTAATAAAAACGCGTTAATATTGGACGGATGTTGACATTTTATAGTAATTGCGCTCTTTTCATCTTGTGTTCTCGCGTGGTGCAGAAATGGAATGTTGGCACGGCAGGATTTGGAGATCTTAAAATATGGGTTTTATGTGTCGTAAACATGTATCGAGAAAGGTATAATATCGCGTTTGCGAAATTTAAGCCGCCGTGGAAATGTTTGCTGCGGATACATGGATAAAGAATGGGAATCAGAGATAGAGATAAAAATTTCTCATACGAACAATTGAAAATAGGTCGCTGGTTTGAAATTTATGACAGCTGCTTCAAATAAATTCATTGGACTGGCGCCTAACAAAAAAAATCATGATCTTGAAAATATATTTCACATAAAGAAAGTTTATTCGAATTAAATATTACTCTACGGTCTAGCATGCAATAAAATGCAAAATACATCGTCAAAAGTATTTTTACACAGTATCAATCAGTTTCATATTAATAGCCCTAGCTGTGTTTGTCAAATTTCGTTCTGAGGGCACGTAGTGATAAAACGCCTGTGATTCTTGTACCTGGGTTCGAATCTGGCAGCGGAATGTTTTTTTTGGCCTTTGTTTTTCTCAAATTAAATATTACAAGGATAATGATGAAGGTACAAGAAGTTTCAGTTTACACAGACTGTTAGTAATATTGCTTAATTCAGTCTATATGTAAGTAAATATCAGTAATTAGTAACATTTAAATGAATAGGTTAATTGCATTGAACACTCATCGGATTACGGTTATTTGAATCCGCTAAAGTAAATAATAAGAGGTTATACAAATATATCCTTAAAACATGGGGTTAAGTTATCGTAATCTCTATGCGTAAATAAACCCGACATTAATTGGTGTTTGCAGGCTTATCTGCATGAATTTTCAATTTTCGTAGTGTGAGAATGTATCATCCACCTATGTAACGGTGAAAACTAATAATTAAAATCAATTAATTATAATCCTACTATAATTAATGCAATTACCGAAAATACTTTTAAATGTGATCTATTCTTATTTTAAAATGAAATACTTGTATAACCTCTTATTATTTACTATAATGGAATAAATTAATGAATTAATCCGCTTACCATCCAATGCAGTCAATCAAAATAAATGTTACTAATTACTAATATCTACATTCATATTCCTAACTGAACAATTCTATAAATTAAACTTTCTTTAGTACCTTCATTATCATTCTAATATTTAATTGGAAAAGAATAAAACATAAAGAAAATACATTTCGCTGGCAGATTCGAACCCAGGCACACGAATTACACGCCAGGCGTTTTATTACTACCGCGATTACAGCTTGTAAGCTAGGTGCGTATTTAGGTAAAAAATTAACGCTTGACTATCTATGGTTAATATTTTACAAGAGTACTCCAAAAGATTTTCACTATCAACTGAGAAAATCGGGACCAAATCTTTTGGCAGGTTCCTCTAGTGATAATGTCGTTTCCTGTTTTTCTTGGCACCAATTTCGAAATGCATCAAGTATCCCGGTATATTGTCATTTCCACTTGCTTTTAATAGGCCGCATTATTGTTCTAATAATTTTTGGTTCAACAATTTTCCACTATGTAGGTAACTGTGAATCCAATTGTTGTTTTATAAAACTTAGTTTTGTTTTTTATTGACTCATTTTCTTACCCTTTATGAAGGTCATAATACCAGATAAGAAGGACTGGCAGACGGCTCTAAAACGGACTACGGCGTTGGAGCTGGAATATGCGCTAAGAAGCCTAGTAGGGCTCTTTTGATAAGCAAAGACATAACGGTGTTCCAAGCTGAGATTGCTGCAATACACCATTGTTCCGGAGAAATAGGAAGATGTACCGAGTCAGGTAAAAGCGTCGCTATTTTCTCTGACAGTCAGTCTACACTTAAACAATTAGTTCCATAAGCGTGAACTCTAAGCTGGTTTTGGGACTGTGTAAGCGCTCTAAGTGAGGTGGGCACCCAAAGTACACTAACCTTGGTTTGGGTCCCTAGCCACTCGGCCGTGAGAGGAAATGAGGCGGCGAACGAGCTGGCCAGGCGAGGTTCGTGAAGATCATTTCGTTGGAGCTGACCCTTTTTTCGGCACTACCAAATCACAAATTAAAAAATCCATCAACGAATGGATGCATAATCAGTCCAGAGACTGATAGCAAAAATCACCGGGACAAAGACAGGCAAAAGAGTTCCTGAAGGGACAGAGGCATGGATCTGCTAGATATCTACTGAATAAAGACAGGAAGACTATCGAAATGATAGTAGATCTGCTGACTGGTCACTGTAGACTAAATAGCCATATGTACAACATAGGTCTGGCAGATAACGCAACCTGCAGATTATACCAAGAGGAAGAATAAACACCATGTGCTGTGCCAATGTGAAGGTCTGGCGAGGACAACGTTTCTAGTAATGGGGGAGGAGAACCCCACAGCTAGTAGCTACATAAAAAAAGCCGCTCTCAAAGATGATAGATTTAATTAAGAGGGCAAAATTAGAGACTGTCCTCTAGGAAAAAAGGGGATCACAATAGATCTGAAAAGATCGCGGTGAAACAGGTCCATAGGCCTGTATATATCTATCTATATAATCTAATCTAATTTACCCTTCATGAAGTGTTTGTTGAACTGCTCTATATTCTGCAAAAATCTTTTCCTCGATGTCTTTTTTTTTCATTTTTCCTGTTAGTTGTCACTCCTAGGTATTTAAAATATCCCACATCCTAAATTATGTTATCTTACCCTACATAAATAAAATAACATTCTTATACATTATTTCTAGCAGTCGAAATAATTTCCAGTGACCTCAAGGGATTTAACTTTGTTAGGTAGTTATTGTTGCTGAATTGAGGCGCTCTATTTAGAGAAACCTGGATGTAAATGGCTAAATATCGATTACTTCAATACCCCATCCTCCTGTGTGAAAACAAACGCTTATAAAATATTCAATATTCATTTGGCAAATGGTGAATAACGGGAGCTGTCTATAAAAGTTGTTTGCCGAATTATTCATTGAACTGAAATGACAATGAATGTATGCCTGTCTTTGGACTGGATATAGTGATTTAACAAGCTAAATGAAATGTACAATACTATTTCGTCCAATCTATATTTATAAAAGGATCTTTATTGCTACGTGTTTCGCTCTACGAGCATCTTCAGGCATCTATAAGATAAAATTTAAATTAAAGTTATTTCAATAATTATTAAACATCTGTGTGATTTGTTTATTACATGTGTTATGGATATTACTAATACTTAGAAAAACATCAGAACTTCAAAATTACAAAGCTAAAAATGTTAACTTAAAATCATGGTGATATACAATTTCAAAGATAACATACTGTAGTTTTTGAATTGCAATTATGAATAATAAATTTATGTTTAATATAATATTGTATTAAATGTGTGATTTATATTGTTGTTAATATGCGAATGATGTTATTCTTCAGATGTGTATAAAAATGTACCTGTTTTATTTGTGTGTTTTAAATTGCATACGTGTGTGAGTATGATCATATTAATTACGAGCATTAAAAATTAAAAAGTTGAAATACGAAAAATTAAATAAATAAATTATACAATTCAATGTTAACATTAAAATGCTGAAAATTAAATAAAATAAAATTAAGACAATTAAAATTATGGAAAATCTTGAGAATTATTATTACTAATAACTTCTTCCGGGTGATACCGTGGATTAAAACTTTCGCTCGACGTTTCGTTGTTCATACTGACACCTTCTGCAGGATAATTGAACTAGCAGCATGAACAGCGAAACATCGAGCAAAAGTTTTGACCCAGAGTGAAACCCAGAAGTTATTAGTAATAGTTACATCAACTGATAGCTGACTGATTTACAGTAGTCTCGCGATATATTCTGTGAACTAATCACATTTTTTTTTGTTTATATATTTCAGTTTTTCACATAAATCGGTAATCACATAATTGCGAGGCTATTGCATTATTTTTTTTTGTTATTAACAATCATAGGGAAATTGTTAAGTTAGAGTAGGAACATTTCACTGGAATCCATATAGTACTTAGAATAGGTAGCCTTTTAAGTGGAGCACGGGGTTATGATTTGTAGTTATTTAGCTTTCACAAATAGAGTAATAGTTATATCGGCCGTGAAAGCCAACGCAGAGCTAATCTTGAAAATTAATTGAAAAATTGGATGAAACATGGAAAGCGCCAATAAAAATAAAAATAAATTATATTCAGTAAAATGAACAGTCATTTAAGGAATGTGAAAAGTGGTGTTATTTTATCTTGTTTCTCGATTTCGTATGCTTCAAGCAGTTTTAATCTATACCTATTATCACAATAGTGGATTAATTTAATGTTCTCACTGTTTTTGCTTGTGTGATCTATGGTTGTTAGATGGTGGCAAACAGTTGATTTTATTTGTCTTCTGTGCTATATTCGGGAAGTGAGTAGGCTGACATTCCGCAATAAAGTCGTATTACTGTTTGTACCCGGACATCCGGCAATCGAAGGAAACGAAAAGGCTGATGAGTTAGCAAGGAAGAAATCATCGGCTTCATATATAAACCCACAACTTTTTCTAGGAGTATCTAAAAACACAGCACCAGAGCAGGTAAGAAGTTGGGTCAAGCTGAAAATACCAAAAATACTGAAATAATACAACCAAGCAAGTTCAAAAAAAGATCTTTATTATGAGGATCATCAAAGAGGAAGGCTGAGGATGCTGCTCAGTAGGAATCATCTTCGCAGCGTATCAGGCTTCCTATTAGGACACTCTACACTGAAAGGACACGTACAGGTGTCCCATCTAAGACTGGGTCTTTGATTACACCTCTATTTTTGATTTTAGGAAAAAGTCTCTTATACAAAAGTTTTACAGAATTCATTGCTGCATAGCTTAAAAATATTTTTGACTATACAGGCCGTTCCAAAATTAGGAAAACTCATACTTACTCCGTTATTTTAAATACAACATCCTATATATTATTCCATTTTTAAATTCCACGAAAAAAAATAACATCATTTTACATAAGCTACTATATGTCTATTTGTAATAACAACGTTGTTATTCATGCTTTTGTACAAAAAGGCTCGGCTGCAAGCTTTCGGTTAAGGCGGCGTAGTTTGAATTCTGTAAAACTTTTATAGAAAAGATTTTTTCCTAAAATCAAAAATAGAGCAGTAATTAAAGACAGTTGGAATCACTATGGGAGATACCAATTGCAGATTGTGCAAAACGATGACCACTTACCAAATTAAGTATGAATGCGAGGCAGTGAACAACAGAAACAGAGCAATTTTTAGCAAGCCAAAAATGAATCCTAAATTGAATCAATCAAGCAGAGATCTGTTATCGATAAATGATCAAACTTATAGGTATCGGCATTTGACGCAACAATCACAGGACCTCTTGATTTTAACTAACCCTATATCTGGATTTTTGCGCATGTTTACGTAAATCAATCAGCATTTTATTTATTCCCTGTTTCGCGAGTAAATCTGTAAATTCCTTATTGTTACCAACGACCTACGTCATAGAGTAATATCCAGAAAATCGCAAGGTAGAATGGCAGAAACTCTCTTACATATTTCATTTGATATTAAGCTATTTTTCACCTTGCCGAAATCTTGTATTTGCTCGTACCTGAATTTTAAGCTATAAATAACGAGGCCAACCGTGCGTCTGTCGACTGGCAATGAAAAATGATGGAGAAATGGAGATCCGTGGAATAAGTATAGGTACGCTACCCTTGGAACAGCGGGTTAGAAGTAGGAGAATTTGCTACGATCTCAGCGCCTCGTTAGGCCACTTTACCAGGTGTGCGTGTTCGTAGAGCTCCGCTTAGTATGTAGCACTCGCATGGGCTTGAATGGAAAGTTGGGCGGTTCAAGCGCTCAGCGGTTTATTAAAAATCCTTTTCCATGTGTCCTGAATGTAAAGTGAGTGAATAGGAAAAGGTCAAAATGAATACATATAATGTAACATAACGCATGTTTTTTATAAATGGAATAAAGAAAAATGATGCATGATGTCGGAAATATTTATATTCAATTCTAAAATAATTTAAGCATACGAAAATATACCAATACGCAACAGGCATGGTATGACTACGCGTAAAATAAATATTCTCTTCAAGTCAAGAGACATCAAGTTTAACAGCTGTCGAACTCCATTTCTACTGTCGGAGAGTTTACTATAAATTATGAACTGAGAAAATTATTATAATAAGTTTCTTCATAGTAGGTGCAGAAAGCAAAGCAGTGACAAATTTGCTTTTTTCCAATAACGTTTTCGATTTACATACGTTAAATCAGCACTGACACTGATTCGTGGTGCTACCGCCGCGAACTGTGAACTAAAATTGCCGAAAATCTTTAATACCAATCCTAAACGCAACCAAAACAAAAAGCGCGACCTGCAGGTAATCCAGGAGATTACCTACCTGTTGCCGACTGCCGACTGCCCAGAAAGGCATTTCTTCGCTCAACAGCTGCGACAAGCGGCACTAAAATTTCCCGTGAGCGATGTATCTGCTTGTAGATGAACAGTTATTGCTGACGGCGTAGGTCAATGGAGATGGGGGTGAGCTATCTTGAGGCGGTGGTTTAAATCTCAGTTTAAGGGCGCCAAGGCTCAAATAAAATATCTAAGCATACGGAGTTTAATAAAAAACCACCAAGAACCTACTGACGCGGATTGATAAAGTAACCGCAACGTTGGCCAAAGTCCGTTAATTCAAATCCAATAAAAGCAATAATAAGGTAATAAAACTCTCATATAAATATAATGAAGTTCGGTGAATTATATAAGAAGAATAAATTTGGGTTGACCCTATATAGTAAAGAATATTGATAATTTGAAGGCCCCGTATATGTTAGAATTTTGATAATGCGTAGGCCCAGTATATGAAGGAGTTTTAAGTAATATAAACAAAAAAATTATAATAATTATTAAACGTTGACACGGTTTTGCAAAATTAAGCCAATAATTTATATGCTTCTTTTCTGAACGATAGATGAATGAAACATAATACATGCACGTACTCTTTGAAGGTGTAATACAGAAAAATATTACTAAAAATACAAACTTGAATAAATAAATGCAATTCCTGGTGACTCACAAATAAATTTATATTATGATTATACTCAGATTTCATGTGACTTAAAGTTCTTAAAATTATTAGGACTACGTGTGTGTGCAAAATGGATGTTTATTTATATTAATATTAAAACAAGTAACGAAAGATATTTATTAAGATTACGGAACACTTATCTAGGAACTAAATAAAGAATAAAT
>RXPK01004192.1:0-40810 GCA_004143645.1 Protaetia brevitarsis | reverse complement strand
CCCGCTCCTTGTAGGGGTCGACTAAGTCTCCCCCCTCCTTCTGAGGGCTTAGCCAGCTTCCAGAGGGAGTTATCTTTCGTGGACAGAGAGCTAAGCTTCTCTGCCCACGATGCTTGGGCGAAGTCCGCGAGGCCCCGCCTGACGGCTCTTATAGCTCGTTGGCGCGGGCCTTATCGCGTGGACAGCAGGTCACACGAGCCCTGCTGACCGCCCTTCTTTTTTCGGTTATGAGGTGCCTGAGTTCGCTAGGTATCCAACCCTGTCGTCCGGCCTTCTCAGGAACCCTGTATGTAGCCTTACGTGACAGTCGTTGTGGCTCGGAGGAGCCTATCACTTCGACGTCGACGGCCTCGAGGTAGACAGAGAGTCAGAAGGGGGGTCGTAACCCGCTGCTAGCAGGTCACGAAATACGCCCCAGCTGGTTCTCGTCCTTGGAGGCGGGCCCGCGGCGGCCCCGCCACCCCCCAGTTCTAATAGAATGGGGTTGTGGTCCGAAGACAAGTCCCCCAAGCTACGGACGGACAACGTCCCACGGTAGTTAACCGTGAGAGCGATGTCCAGGATGTCCGGTCTGGTGCCAATGCGAAAATAGGTGGGCTCTCCAGGAGAATGGACCTGCCAGTCCTTCTCCTGGAGAAGCCGGTGAAGTTCGGTTCCGAATTTGTTAGTTGACCTACACCCCCAGAGGGGGTGTTTGGCATTTAAATCACCGGCTACCAGGACCGGATCATCGCCAACTCCGAGCATAAGGGAGACATAATCTTCGGACGAAAAAGCCTTGATGGGGGGGGCATAGACCGAGACAATGCGACAAGTCGCATGCCCGGGAATTGAGACCATAACCGCGGTCGCCTCCAAGGACGCCAGCGTGGGTACAGGCCAGATAGAGTGCCTGATACCGGCCTTAACAGCCAGTGCAGTGCCACCCCTCGCTCCTGTAGTACGATCGTTGCGGTACACAGCATAACCCGGGATCTTAAAACGATCTCCGGGCTTCAGCCATGTCTCGCTCAGGAGTAAGATATCGATCTCATATCTGCTCAAGGCCTCCGAGACCTCGAGTCTTTTTTCCCTAACCCCGCAGGCGTTAAAAGCCAAGATGTTTGCGCCGACGATACGGTTGTGAGCCATCATCGGCGCTGGCTAGGAAGCATCTCTTTAAGCTGGACCACTACCTCCCCAAGCGACTGCGCAAGTAGTTGAAGGGTATGCAAAACTGTTGTTAAAATCGGAACCACCCCCACCCTTGGCGGCAGGGGGGGGACCGTTCGATGATTTAGTCTGAGGGGTAGTGGCCACGCGTGGCCTGGGGTCAAGGGTGACCCTTCGGCCAGCCTGAGAAGACCCCGCTCGCGGGGTAGAGGGATTAGACGTCGCTGCCACGTTCGAATAGGAACGGGCGGGGCTCCTGACATTTGACGCCCTCCCAGACGGGGTGGCGTCAGAACGGATAGGGGTCGGCCTCGGACGTGGGTACCTGGGGCACCCCCTATAACTTGCCGGGTGAGGTCCGCCGCAGTTGGCACACTCCGGCGGTTCACCCTTTGGCTTAGGGCAGTCGGCGGCCCTATGAGCCTCGCCGCATCGCACGCACTTCGCTTCAGCCGTGCACCGGGTCTGGGAATGTCCAAACCTCTGGCACCTGAAGCATTGCCCTAACGTAGGACGCGACCTCAAAGCCTCGACCGAAACCTCAAGGCGACCGGCCATCTCCCTGAGGTTGTAGATCGTGGTCTGTGCCCGCGGCAATCTAACGATTACCATGGGCATCGGGCTCCGGTCGCTCCCTTTTTTCATGCGTATTACCCCCAAAGGGGTAAAGCCCATACCTTCTAGGTCCCTATGAACATCCTCAACGGCGGCCTCAATGGGGAATACCCCTGATGACGACGTTGAGGAGCTTCTCAGACGGCAGCTGGTATGTGTGGTAGGGCATCTTTTGTTCCGTAAAGAACTTTGTGATGCCCCTGAAATCTCGTTCCGTTGCCGGATAGATACGGATACCATCCGCTATGTTTTGGGCCTTAGTGTGTACGAGGTTCATCCTGCGAAGTTCGCTAGACGTCTCGTACCACCTGCCCTTATCCCTAAGGACGATAGGGGGCATTTCGTCTGGGAGCGGTGGACCACGCCCTCCCGCACCCGCGCCTGGCCGGGGGCCAGAAGGTCCTGCACCGGCCGTTAATTTCCGCGGAGGACCCGCGTCGTTTGGTTGAGGTTTAGCCTGCGTTTGTTTTTTGGGTGACTGGGTTAATGGTGCTACCATAATTTCATCGAGATCATTTTTATTGTTATTCTTTTGCACATTCGCATCTTTTTGATCTTTACTTTCGCTAGATTTTGGTTTATCTTTCTTTTTGCGCTTTACCTTAGGGGTTAGCGTACCGCTGTGGTTCCTTTTAACAGCCCCTCTTTTAATGTCTTCAGCGGCCTTCTCTTTATCGTTGATCATAACAGTGGTAATTAATTTATTGGAGGGCGATGCTTGCCGCTTATCTGCATCTACGCACTGAACTACACTGCGCATAAGAGACGAGTCTGAAAAACTCTCATCGTCGCCCGTGGCTCGCTTTTCGGGTACGACAATTTCTTTAATGTTAACTTTCTCTAAAAGCGTGTCGAGTTTAAACGTTAGAATTCCTAATAGTCTCTCTTAATTGCTTATTTTCCTCCTCCAATGTGAGACTAGTCTCCATTGGGGAGGACTGCGCTAAAGTATTATAGGGGAGCTTTATTCCCCGTCTAAATTCCCCTTATCTATTATAGTGATGTTGGTAGCCCCGTTACCCGGTGAATCCGGTAGCGGGGTGTCCACAAACGTGGGCTTATTAGTTTTAGGGGGTGTTCTATACAAACTCATTACTTAATATTTTTATTATAATAAGAGGGGAAAAGATAAAAAAAATAAAAAAAATATATGGAAAATAAATATATAAATGACTAATTGCGCGACGCTACAGCTCCAAGGAGCAAAAGACCGGGTAGCGGCAGAAAAAGCCACCCCCGGTCCCGCAAAACGCAGGCTAGAACCCCCACTGAAGAGGGTTATACCTCGGACAATACAACGGCAAACACGTTAAAAGAATATTGAAATAAAATAAATAAATACAACGCTGTAAAAGGGCGTATGTATAAATAAAAGTCGTACGCCGTGTACAATTTAATGTGACCGATACTGTACACACGCCCGCACAGGAGCGGTTAGTCAAACTCAAGTATCGGCAGCAGACGCCAGATACAAAAAACGAAAGAATGCAGTACAACGGCCAGACGATAGTGAATATCTTACTTGCACATATGGTGTGACAAAAAACGTTGCACGTGTGCCCGGCCTTGCAGCGAGGAGCGGATCGCCTTGACCGAACACGCGTGTTTACGGCCGAATATACGATGAAACTGTACGATGTTAAATATATTCAGATCGGCAAACCGATATATCTATTTACTGAGAGATATTAATTGACTAGATCGCAGCGAGACCTCTCCCCACGTACGCTAATTACTCTTGTTCCTTAATAAAGAGATTAAGAAGGTCTAAAAAGACCTGAGTCAAATTATATGTTAGAAAAATTCAGGGAGAGGTTTTGCTTCCCAAATTATCCACCACCACAGACTAGAAATCGAAGTATTCAACCGACCTTCAGTGCAAGGGTGTGATGTGCCAATCACACCAGGTGATCGTCCTCGAGTCCCCCAAAAACGGGTGGAATTTCGCAAATTTAATATACGACTTTCACTGATAAATTATAATCTAGGATCAACTGCGTGCGTCTTGTACGGCGTACGAAGTCACACTCTGTCTGTCTCGTCTCTGTCTGTGCATACTTCACTACTTCCTTTCCAAACAGAGAAGAATGGAGATGTAACAAAAGAACACTGACACAGGCGGACACCTGCTTGATTATGGACGGTTCGACAACCGATCAGGGTATGGGCGCAGGAAGAATTAGTTAGTTTAGTAAGAGATCTCGTCCACTGCGACTTTTAGGGTCCATTGTAGAGTAGATGTTACCTTAGAGTTCGTCCAACATGTTCTGGCCCTTAAGGCAGCTCAGTATCTTGCTGAATTAATCGAGGGAAGACCCAGCCTTTCAGGGGAAGGGCCAACCTTTCGGAAAGTTACACACCTGATTTTTGTAGCAGTAAGGAAGTGGCAGAATATATATTCAATTGTCCCATCAACTTCGGAAGACAATCGACAACCAGTCTCATTATTACAGATGTATTTATTTATTTATATGACTTGACCTTGTTCTTAATCTAACTTAAATCTGCCACAGGTAGCTTAATGTTACTGACATTTTTTATATGCTGATTTGTTGTTTGTCTTTCTCTTATTTGTTCATTCTATTTTATATTAATGTACATATATCTGACTTTTAGTTATTCTGTTATTGTTTATTTAGAGGATAGATAGATAGATAGATAGAAAGATAGATAATCATTTATTTCAAAAGCATAATATTAAATACATGCCTGAAACAAGTCACAAACAAAAAAGAAAGAGAAAGAGAGAACATAATTATATTAACTAAAAATCACTATCACTGTAACAGTTTTTATCCTAGAAATATTACATAACGATTTTCTTATATAAATTAAAATTTGAAATTTCTTATATATTACGGGGTAACTTATTATAGAATTTACAGCCAATGTAATATGGACTGTTTTGAAACATTGCCTTCCCAAGTGGAGGTGGCAATAGATAATTATCGATACGCGTGTTGTGCTCGTGGGAATAATTATACCCACAAAATTCTTTATGTTTATAAACAAAGCATAATGTTTCGTATATATATAAATCAAACAAAGTAAAAATTAAATTATCTTTAAAAATCTTCTTGTAGAAATCATCATATTTCATATTGAAGATAATTCTGTTTGCTCGTTTTTGTATTAAGAATATTCTATTTGTTTCATATGACGTTCCCCAGTTTCGATAACGCATACATGCAACAAAGTTAGAATAATAAAAAGTTTTTAAAGTCTAGATATTACACGTTTCTCTTAATTGTTTCGAGGCACGACATGTTTTAGATAACGTTTTCGACAAATATTCAATGTGACCATTTCAAATTTTCATGGACAAATATACTTAAAAATTTACTTGATACGTGAGTATTCCAGGTAACTTGATTAATGTTAATTTCTTGAATTGACTTTATTTTGTTGTGAAAGTATATGAACTCGGTTTTTTCCTTATTTATCATCAAATGGTTATATGCCATCCAATTACACGCTTTGTTGTAAATGATTTCGGTTTTAACTAATAGTTCAGATATATTATGAGAGCTTATAATCATACTAATGTCATCCGCATACATGGTTGTTTGTTCCGTTTCACTTAAATGAGCAGCAAAATCATTAATGTAAACCACAAAGTGTGTTGGACCCAACACAGAACCTTGCGACACCCCAACATTCGGATTTAAAAATGACGATTGGCAATTCTTCACTATTACACTTTGTTTCTATATGAATGTGTATATGAAGAAAACGTCCTAAAGTGTTTAATATATTTTAAGACTACATATTAAGTCTATGGCACGCCATTGTCAGATCTTAAAAACGTCGAAATCGAAATTTAAAATTGAAAAGTCCAATAGAGACATTCAAAGTAAAACACGGCAAACAAAAATCACTAAAAAAACGAAACAAACCAATTAAAAATGAGACATAATGCCAATAGATATAGAACCAAGACTTATTATTATTTATATGAGGTATTCTATGCTATTGACGCTATAAAGACATAAATTGTGTGTTATTATTATCGCTATACTTCATTTTCGTAACTTGCAAGCGTGTTTAGAATTCAGTTTGTCAGCACCCACAACTCGTATTCGTAAAGTACTGTTAGGAGATATATTTTATTGTATAGAATGAAATGAATTTTCGAAAACGAAGTTGCCCAACATGCTGTGTGCTCCTGTCACTGCTAACATCTTCGTCAGTTGTCAATTCTACAATTCCAATTTCGAACTACAACATTGATCTCGGCATAAGACGCCCTATTAAGCGTATTATATCGAAACGTCCGAGAGTTTAGACGAGGGTAGAAGGGGCAAACAGCCGAAACGTCAGCGTCGCAGAGATGATGCTAATGATGCGGATCTCTCGGAGGGCTCACGGGCGCCGGATGACGAGAGGGAATTCGCACGAAATGTACGCGTCATCGACTAATTAACGGCCTCAAGTCAGACGGATAGGCAAACGCCGACGCTAGCGCACAAGACAGGGGGCAGACAGGGACCTTCTCGGCTCTTCGCCGCTCTTCCGTCTGCCATCTCGTCGTGTTTCCCGTCTTCTGCCACCTCTGACAGGTCTGCTTTATCAGTTTTAATCAAGACGAACTTATGGCGAAACATATCCGGGGCGTAAGACACATCATCCGTGCATAACTCGCTCTCTGATAATTACTACCCTCGGGATATCTGTTTCTTATTGATTCCTGTTAAGAGTTTCTCGCCCACGTCTGGCATAGTGATTATCAAGTTTACTTTGCGCTCTCACATTATCATTTTGTGCGGATAAGCCCTCCGGAGCGCGTGAAATCGTGTGTCGGAAGTTGCGTCGGTTGGGCGAAACTGTTTTGAACTGGTTAAAGTTCACTGTAACTTTGAAAGTCACATAAGTGATGATGTATGTTTGCTGTGAAGTGAAGCTCATATCTTGAATTAGGAAGTTTTTGACATTTCCTACTAACGACGTCGAAATACCTTTCCCAAATGTGCCCTAATGTAAAAGATTACGTAACTGATACATAACTGTAAACTAATTAAGTTGTGAAGAATTTTTTGTAACCTAACTAGAAGGAAACTTCTTGGAATCACGATCATACTCAGTCTGGTTGTCGTTTATACGAGCCATATAGCAGGACTGCTACTCCATGAATTATCCAAGCTAGATCAGTGACTGCATTGCTAGCTTTATGCTACGGTTGCGTGCGGGTGAGAGTTTAGCGTGTACATACCTCATTCTGGTAAGGGCAGAGCAGTGATAGAAAATTAACTGCCTCTTTGTCCTCTAAACGCAGTCGGCATTCAGTGTCCTCAGAAAGCCCGATTCTGTGTAAGTACTGTCTAAATTTCCAATGAGCTGTGTAAAGATAGAGATAATTACCTTGACACTTTTACTGTCGAGCTTAAGCAATTCTTTGATCATGACAAGATTAGATGAAATAAACTCCTTCGCTTGAACCAAGCCAGGACAATTGTTCAAATATTGGAGCAATTTCTGATTTGATTTAGCTGTCTAGCTACACTAGATGCTATGTCAATGGAAGATTCTGGTCCCTGAAATTGCTTCACAGCTCCCTTTTTCGCAAGGTAGTCTGCTTCCTCATTTCCGGGAAACTGACTAAGTACTCAGGTACCTAAATTAGGGATGGATTATTAACCACCCCCAATGTATTTAGAATATGTTTACAGCTCCAGATCAATTTTGAGTTGCATTTATGCACCTTTAGTGCTTTCAGCTCCATCTAACTGTCATTGAATTTTTTTATTGATTTGCGCTTGTAGTTTTTACCCAAAATCTCTCTAACACACCTCAACGGTATAGATTTCAGCTTGTTCAGAGTGTTGTGTGTTGTCCAAGGTTGTTATATATTCTGACTTTTCTAAGCAGCGATTAATGAAGAAAACAAAGCAGGTGGAATTTGTAAGACGGTGAAAAATACATTTTTTGGAAAACGTAAAAAGAAAAACAGAATTTTATAACAGAAATAGTGAAGAGGACAATTAGACTTACAATACTTTATGGAAGCGAATCTTGGACACTAACAGACAAGCAAAAAGCAAATACTAATGCAATGGAAATGTAATTTTCAATGAGAAACGGAGCTTTTATGTAAAACTGACTGAGCATTAGACCCATCCAAGACAAGATAGTAGGAGGAAGAATAAAAGACATGTTTGGCACATGCTAGAAGAATGAAGAATATAAGGGAATAACCAAAAATATGAGAAGAAAGAAGTAAAAACTAATTTTTCTTTAAATTCTTTTTTTTTTAAATCTACTGTATTAAAAAGAAAAAAAAGGAGTTATATGTTTTTCTTTGTTTCGTTGATTTATCTTCAAATTGACCTTGCAATATTTGTCTATAAATTCTTGTACTTTTCTTTCTTTTGGGTTTAAGGCTGAGTAGATACAGTAAATAATTAAGTCTTCAACTGCATTTTATTTTTTTATTTTTCCTATTTCTGCTACGATCGTTTCGTTTTATTTGGTAATAACTATTTCAAGCAGTTAGTATTTTAAATTATCTGTAAAACATGGGACTATCAGTGGTTACTTATTAAAATTTGTTTCTATTTACAATATTTTTTTATCCATATTATATTCTCCTAGTCTCTACGTCTACTAAGTTGCAAAGAAGTACACTTTGACACTTACTTTATTATATTACAATATTCGTTAAATATGTAATTAGAAATGAGCAGTAAATATAGCGTGTGTCCTATATTACACAATATATGAGCGTTAGTTGCCAATAATTATAACATAAATCTCGCCAATCGTTTTTTTTAATTCGTGATTCAAAAGGTCTGGTAAGGAATTAGTCTCTAATACACTATTTGTAATAATTATCGATTTACTTTAGTATAAGAATTCGGTCTGGATAGGGATTTGACCAAACTTAACAAAGAATTCTTAGATTTCTACCCTATGATACAGTTGTCGACACTTTTACTCCCAGCTCCTAGAGTGAGAGTAAATTTATTACTTTACTTTGTTAGTTTCTTGTTGATTTATATGAACCTACACGGAATTACTAGAAAGACTTGTGTTGTAGTTGAGTTTAACGATTATTGTCATAATATTTCATGCTTTTTATGAGGATATCTTTCTTTACTTCTTTTGTGTTACAACTGTTAACACCTTCACAGTTGCTTTATATGTTATATAGAGGGTTATAACAAGAACTTGAAAAAATTTTGCACATATTTAATATATGTAACTTTTTTATATTATATTATACAGGGCGTTTCGTATTCATTCCCTATGTATTTGTTCGAAAGTTAAGGAAAAAATCAAGTAGAATAAGAGTTTGCCATTTAACATAGTTCGTAGCTTAAGCAGCCAAATGTTTGTTTACTGCACATGGAAAGTATCAAGCTCCATCTATTTTTCATTAGCGTAATTATAGATTCCCAGTCGGTAATACAGGTAAGACAAGTATACTATTAGTTTGACATATTGATATATTTCTGTGAATATAGGTGTTTTCTACTTACCATCTCGTGCACTTCACTTAGCCAGATTGCGTGCTACAGACGTACTTCACTCGGAAAAAATGATTAGAGACGTTAGTTTTTGGCATTTGACAGCATTCCGATCATAAACGCGTTAATTTAAAATTGTTGTGTAGTTCCTAAAATCGCCAAAAAAACTTCATGTCGCACATGTTGGAGATACATTTTTCAAATCTTTAACAGTCCACATAATATATAGTCAAAGGTCGTGAACTAGTGAAAAAACTTTACAGAAGAAACAAGAGACAACAATATGAAATTAATTAAAAAAGCACGTAGCAAAAGGACATGTTGGGCCTCGTGTCATGTTTTAAAGTTTTCATATCTACATTTAATTAAACTCAATTCATAATATGCTATTTAATTAAACAAATCCACAGGATTGAATAACAGTGTTTATTAAAAACAAGCTTTCAATCTAGCAAAAGCCAAAGAAAAATATTTATCTTTTTTACAACTATTGCATTTGTATATCCAGAGAACTCCAAAGTATTAATTATTAAGATATTCAAAACAACGCTTACTTTTTAGAATGCTCTTGATAAATAAGGAATATTTATGAAAGTATGAAACGCCCTATGCTAGCTCACTGACTTCCATGTTCACCGCATTTGACAAGGAATTTAAAGTTACGTTTCCACGTATTAGGGCCGGACTAAATCATTTTTGGGCCCTAAATTTTCGTTTTCTTCTTTCATAATGATAAGATCAGCTTTAAGCGAATTATTTGTACTTTATATGTGATGTAGTTAATACGTAACTAAACTTACTGTGCGTTTTTGTTACGTCCTGTATATAAAGCAGCCGTATACAGTGTGCTTGCAGTCGACCTATTGATATGTATATTAGTCTTGGCTGTTCGACTATTAGTAGAGGAAGCTACGTTATACTCCTAGCTCGTCCATTTAATTATGATCGTCCAAAATATATGCTTTGAATTACAAGGGTCAGCATTATTATGCTTATAATGTATTTATAAAAGCTGCAGTTATGTATATATGCAACATTTGACTTTTCACATCCATGTAATAAACACTCAAGTTCTTAAATCTTTAACAATATATGTGCAGCCAAACTTTAACTATAGCATTGTGCATTGTTCCAGTATTATGCCATTGCATTTGGGGCCTCGTGTCACGCATTTTCATTTCTCCTTTTCCATGCTCTCTATGTAGACATAACCGTTTAGCATCACTTCCGAATTACGCTTGGAAATCCACGAAGGTAATTACAAGAAATGGCGAGGAAGCAAGCTAAGAAGGTAATTAGTATAGTTGGTCGGAGCCATAGCAGGTACATTGCGCGACCCCCATTCCGAGCAGTCATATATAACGACGAGCAAGGTACCAGAGCCACCTCACGTCGCCATTATTCGGAATGTCTGTACAAGAATTGCCCCGTAACGTCTCTTAGGGTAGTTATACACCTTTCCAGTCAGGCCTGTTCCCGGCAGTCGGAGAGAGAAGAATAGAGGAGCGAAAGACTCCATTATTAAGCCAATTCGAATTACAACGCCGCACCTAGAAGGATTATCCGTCAGCGAGGAATGCGTTCTCGTTAATGTCGCACGGTTTCCTGCTGTTGGGATCTCCCCTCCACCCCTGCTGGTATACACACAAGGGGACGTAGCACGCGGAACGTTTCTAGTTGCAATAATAGCACTCACACCTTCGCTTCACGGGCGAATTGTCTGGGAGTCAATCGATACACGAGCCGGAGGAGAGGAAGCGACCTCGGGAGTCTACCCGCCGGCTTCTGTCTCGCGGTGATGGTATTAGAGCTCCGGGGATTTCGTCAAGTCGGAATTCGTTATTTCGTGTTGCGGAAATAGTTTCAGAACGGAACTCGATAGTTAATCCCCGCGAGGCGAAGCGAATTTCACGATGAATTGCCTCTATTTGCATACGGAGAAGCGCAGCTTAGGAGAGCAGAAGAATAAAACAATATGCTTCTTGTATGATGTCTCTTCTTGTCTCAACACGAACGAATCGATATTATTGTGAACATTTTCTATTTCTCTTTAACTAAGTTTCACTTTGTCATATTAAATTTTGGTAATATAATCTTCTTGCTTCGATTATAGTGTATTTCAAATTATAAGAATATCACTTTTAACGTCTGTAACGGTTTTATTGTACCCTCTGTGGTAATAATTGCTGCGGCTTACCTGATAGCATATGATAGAACATTTTCTTTACTACCTTTACGCACTAATTGTAAATTTTAGAGACATATCCACCTTGTTTCGATTATAGTAAATTTCAAGTTATAAGAATATCACTTTTAAAGTCTGTCACAGTTTTATTGCACTTCCTGTGGCGATAATTATCTGAGTCTTATTTTAAAGGTTATGCTTCACCTTATATCATATGAATCCAGGAATCGTATTGACTATGAATTACAGACCTATAAGATATGCGTAAAGCGCGATATTCAAATTTTCAACATATACAATAAATAATATACATCAGGTTTATTTATAAAAAAAGTCATGTGGTAATATATACATATATAGTAGACACATATGCATATACAGTGTGTCCACGGATGGAATTGACAATAGGTACAATTGACAAAAAAAAGATTGAATTGGAATTTAATATTTGCAAAATAAGTCCTGCTTGGTCTGAAACATATCATTTGCTTTCGAGTTTTTAAAATTGACTAGATCTTTGCGGCAGAGTCAAAAGTGTTTCACGAAATGCTGAAATGTTGCTAAGAAAAAATGCTTAGAGCAAAAAGTTATATAGTTACGCATTTGTTTATATTGATTGACATAATTTGATAATCATGAGTATTATTTACAGTAATTTACAAGCAACATATGATTATCATATGAAGGTCATAGACCAGGTTGTTAAAAAATTAAGAAAATAGGAAAATTATTTAAAAAAGTACCATTATCTATTATTTTACACGAAATGGAGTCTTCTACCTTCTAGTATAGTGTTTCCTCCTATGATTAACTGCATTATTATTATATTATCAAGTAAAACAGATCAGTTTAAAAATTTGCATAACCTTATATTTTTCCCTAACTAAGTCTTGCTAGTAACATATTCACATACTGTAAACACAAAGAGTAGTTTACCTGAAACAAAATGGGTTTTAGCAAAGTAGGCAAAGACCTGTGGGATTTGAAAAAATCGAAAGCAAACGATAAAAAAATTTCAGTCCAAGCAGCGCTTATTTCCCAAATATTAAAACACGAATTCGAAAATCTTTCGTCCATTGTATCTATTGTCAACTAAACCCGTAGACACACTATCTAAGTTTAACTAATTAGTTTATAATAAAGGAGTTTGTGAGTGTACTTATTGCTACACCGTATTTCATAAATCATCGTTTGTGATTGAGTGCTCTTGTCAATCGGCATCTGTGTCTGAACTGTAGTGCAAATTTATAATCATTACAGGTGCTACTGTATTGTAGATGTGCGTTTAACGGCATTCTTGGTTTGTACTGCGTTACTTTCTTTAATTAGGGTATTATAGATATTGAGAATTATCTGTTTTGCATCATTATCACTAACACTGTAAGCAAATGGTCGCCACATGTTCATAGAGTGAGAAAATTCAAAGGGATACTTATATAACAGTAAATTTTAACAATAAATGATAAACAGACTAAATATTAGATGTATTTATATTTATCTTCGCAAGTATAATTCTTTAAATTTAACCATTGTTGACCTCATCGGGTTTTTAATAAAACAGCCAATCTTCTTTTAATAATCCATAAATATTACATTAAAGTATATTAACATCAACATTATTAATGACAGCTGATTAACTTCAATTTATATTATAGCCCTCGGAATCATATCCTGTAAGCAGTTTAACCTTTAAATGAAGAGTTAGGTAATTGTTTCCATAGGAGGTACAATAAAACCCATTACAAACGTGAAAAATGATATTCTTATATCTTGAAATGCATAATAAGTATTGAACAAGCAGGATTTAACTGTCGCATCCAGCAATTCCTCATCACAGATAAATGGAAAAATTGATTTACACGCTAGAATTGGGTGGAAGCAGTAAGAAAAATCATTCTTAGTACTAATTCTAATTAGATATAAGTAGCAACTTAACATTAAAATTACGTTGTGTTATTATTTCATAGGACTGCAATTTATAGTATAGTAATAGTAATAGTAATTTGCTGAAAACAAATATACCTTTAAATGAACGGTCAGTTAATTATTTCCACAGGAGAATACATAATAAGTATTGAATAAGCTTGATTTAACCGTCGCATCCACCAAATCTTCAACTAAGATAGATAGGAAAATTGTTTTACACGCTAGAATTAGTGAAAGCAGTAAACAAAATTTATTTTTTAATACGAAATCTTTACTAGTCACTGCTTAACAAAAAAAAAAAAAACACTTCGTGAATCAGATTTTGACATAGAAAAACTTGCATTATCTCTAATTTAATGTATATTACAAACAATTTAAAATTAAAATTAGGTTTTGCTATTACTTCATAGGACTGTAATTTATTGTCAATACGACCCTCGGATTCATTTGCTGTAAGGAGATAAACCTTTAAAAAAAGGTTAGGTAATTATTTCTTAGGAGATGCAATAAAACGACTACATGCATTAAAAATGACATTCTTATATCATGAAACGCATAATAAGTATTGAATAAGCTTGTTTTAACCGTCGCATCCACCAAATCTTCAACTCAGATAAATAGGGAAACTGTTTAACTAGCTTGAATTAGTGCAAGCAGTAACTAAAATTCATTTTTAATATTAATTCTAAGTAAATACGGATTCTTTACTAGTCACTGCTCATCAAAAAAATATATATATTTTGAATGTTTCCTTCACTACGTGAGTCAGATTTTACTAATTTTGTGTCGAGAGAAATGACATAGAAAAATTTGTATTAGCTCTAGTTTAGTGCGCATTAGAAATAACCGAAAATTAAAATTACGTTTGCTATTATTTCATAGAACTGTAATTTATGGTCAATACCACCTCGGATTCATTTGCTGTAAGCATATAAACCTTTAAACGAAGAGGGAGGCAATTATTTCCGCATGAGATACAATAAAATCATTACAAACATAGTAAATACTGAATAGGCTTGATTTAACCGTCGCATCCACCAAATCTTCAACTTACAAGGAAAGATCCCGAACCCGGAAATTTAAAAATAATTGAACCTTGGGAATATATAGAACATATATAGGTGTGCTATACCCACTTTTTTGTGCCGACATTCACTTTGAAGCGGTGAAACACCTCATCGAAAATTGGAGGATTTTCAATTTTCTCCATATAACCCCTGTAAAAAAAAGACAGAAGGTAGATGTAAATGCAGTAGTTACAGCATATATCAAGACCTATCAAAATACGTGCTCACCGTATATACAGAGTGTTCCATTCAGCCTTACGCTTATACTGCGGATCCTTTTGCAACAATACGAAAAAATGTTTGAGGTATAAGTTGTGTGACTTTTAATTCTGCTTAAAAATATATAGGGTAATGTACAGGGTGTTCCTAAAGTAAATATCAGCACATTCTTGGTTATATTTAACAGATCTTCCATATATTATGTTGTTATACATATTGATATGACCTTGGGGTTGCTCGAAGCACGTCTTCTTGTAAGTTCTCAGAACTCAAAATAAAATTTAAAAAAATCTTCCCTTGTTAGATAAATAGGAAAATTGTTTTACACGCTAAAATTAGTGTGATATTAGTGATATACAAAAGGTTACAGTACTTTATTTTAAAATTTAAACTGTAAAATGAGTCGAAAACAAGAACTAATCGATTATTCCCATGGTAATTTTTGAATTTAGCAATTGGATATACATATATGAAATAATCCGTTTTAAATTTACAAACAGAATTTAATTAAAAAAAAAAAAATAAACAATTTTAAACTCCTCTTTCTACTCAAATCATATTTTGAAAGGATTTCCGACACCGTTCAAGAACAAAGCCTTTTTCCTTCTTCTATTTCTCGCCTTTATCGGTCCCCGGGTCGCCAGATCTTCCTGATTATCGTCATAGCGCGCGGATCAGCGCCCACTTAAACCGGAACGCTCGCTTTATTGAGTTTTTTTCCGGTCGTGACGTTGACATTTTCGAGGTATTTTTCCTCAGGATTCGATTGCTTTCGGTATACCCACCCCGGCCTCGAAATACTTCCCTCGGTCCTGCCTCGCTGTTTAAACGATCCCTGCGATGCTTTAAACGGCGTGAGTCTTATGCGTAGCCGTTCGTGGGGCCTAGAGTGAGTCGGGTTTTCCCCTTATAAGAAGTTTCGAAGGTTTCGTCCTCGATATTTCGGGGGAAATATGCGAAATGGGACGCCGTAATGTGGTGGTTTCGGATGTTTTTACCGGTATTTTAAGTTGTTTTGCGTGCGAATAGGTGTATTAATGTTTTTATTTTTATGAAACTGTGCTGCGAAATATATGTTTATGTACTGGTTCGCTATAATGATACATTCTTTATAATGGGAGAATGCCTACTTTTATATTTCATGGAAAAATAAAAAATAAATGAAATTACGTATTTAATAAACAAGTAGTAAGATTTAAGAAATTCAAATCCAATTTCTTTTATTTATCCAGCAAACATAAAAATGTGTGGACAATGTTAAGGAATATGTACCTACCGGCCATTGAAGTTAGGACAACTAGTATAATCTTAAAAAATATATAAACATATAATCTACACACAGTTGAGCTGCCACGAGTTCGGAGTATTTAAAATATATAAAAACACATTGTTTTTTTTTAAAGAAATCATCTATATTATAACAAGTTTTCTTGAGCAATTTTCTTTTGAAATTATATATACTGGCAGATTTAAAGCCATTCGGTAACTCATTATAAAAATTGCAATTATAGGGAACATTCCTCTAATATAAAGTAGTAGCGTACTTGTCTGAGGGTAAGGGAGATTTTGCTCTTGTATCGTGTACCTGGTTATTTAGTTTTACTAAATAAACTGTAGTTTCTATGACCGAAACAGCACATATTATTCTAAGCTGTTCAAATGGGACGCATAGAATGCACTTTATTTGATTTACTATTTACTTCTTTAATAGAAGATATTCGATTTGATCATATTTATGTAGACATATAAAACTTGTAGAATTTGTAACGTATTTTTAGTTCTATTTAATCGATGAGTTTGTATATGCGGTGACGTAAGCGGCGTCAAGGAAGGAAGCGACAAATAAAGAATAAACGTCCCTGATTAGCGGACAGCCGAGGGAAACACGTGGGAGAGCGTAGGTACGCAAGCGAACAAAGGCAAGTTGGCACTCAGCGTCTAAAGCGAGTGGACGTGCCGTTCGGCTGGAGAGCGGTTGTAACAGGACCCGCTATTACGCGCTGGCCACAACACAGTTATATAGAATATTCAAAGTGCATCGCGTAGCGAGCTAATGGTAGCGCAATGATTACTGAGTGCCTATTGTGCCAAGGAAACCTCCTGAGGGAGTGGTCTTGCAATTGTATTAGATTACGTATTATCAACCGTGTTGTGCCGTTGTATGCTGGGAATTTCCCGATCCAAAGGACCGAATACAGCCTCCAGAGGGTATGACGACGTAGGTACATCGAACCAGTTAATAGGCGAGACCGCTGGATGTGCCGAAGAGCCATCAAAATACCACGTGTTACCCCATATTTTATTTATTTATTAGTTTATAAATTCGTAATCCTAATCTGCATTTTATTTAAATTTAATAATTTCAATCAGTCAGTAATATTTGAAAGGGTCCCCATTCATTATCTCTTTACCACCGAATAATCGTTATTTATGTCCAATGTTTTTATTTGTATATTTTTCTGCGTTCATTGTTTTGAAATAAAATAGTGTAAAGGTGAAATCAATTTCTTTAATTATTTTATTTTGTTATTTAGTATACAGGATCCTACTATATTTTAAATTAAAAATTAAAAGAATCGCTCGACTTGGAAGCGATTATTTTGATAGATAAAAGATTTTCATGCTAGTTTTTTCTTTAATAGATATTATTATTTACTAATCCTACGGCGCCAAACAAAAAATATAACATTCACAAGTAAATTAGCGACCCATTACATTTTAACGTATAGCGCAGAGCACGATAAAGTGTACCCCTTATACTCTCTACATGAGTTTCTTGCTCCTAACTTACTTATTAGCTCGCATATTTTTGAAGTATAAAAATCCTCTGAGTATGCGATCTTAAACTCCATAATGCAATTCCATAAGGTATACGTGAATGGAAGAAAGTAAGAATGAAACTGTTACTTAAGATGTCCAAATTACAAACTTCTCTAAATGTGAGCTAAGAAAAGCCTCCTCAGATTCATCGCGAGACTGTGAATATGTGCTTACCAAGCTTCACTGTTGTGTTCAGCTTGATATTATTGTGTATATGGTTCAGTGGATTTGAGTTTGATCTCAAGCTTTTAAAATACACCGCCCCGTTTCGATCTTATTTAATTTTAGAAAATTTTTGGTGGGCCACGATAATATACATATGTTTATATACACATACAGTAAGGCTTGCAACACTCGTTAAAGAGGAAGCTTTTTTTTAACAATACATAACATTTTTACATAACATTGAGGTTATATATGTTTGCTTTTTCTAAATACTGAAATAAATCATTTGTATATATTATTATATTATTACTACTACATATTTACAAACTTCAGTTCCTTCCATATGATAATCTTTTATTCAGAATACTTTATATTTTGACATCTCTTAACTGACAAATCTACATAATAATCAAAACAAAACAAACAACAAATTATCTCCATAGGGTGAGTTCACTTACTAGATACGAAAAATTGTGATACAAATTGTTAACATTAATTCTGACATATAAAAACGTCAAAAGACCACTTACAATTTTAGTTTCCGAAACCTTGGTATAGAAACGCCATAACAATATTTTGTATTTGAGAGTAGACCTAAAATAGAGCCTTGCGGGACTCCTGCAGTAGTCTGCATGCTTTCGCTGACATGTCCACTTAGTAGTTTCACACATTGATATCTGTGTCTGATGTAACTCTTTAAACAAAGTTTAAACAAATTTAAAGCTTTCCCACGAACCCCATAGCGTTGCAGTTTCCATAATAGTAGCCCATGATACACTATCAGAAGCACTAGAATAATCAACTTTTTTGGTGTCTGAGGAAGTAATAAATTAATTAGCAAAGCTTAAAAGGATAACTACAAATTTCATTTAATCCATCCATAAACAATCCGAGTGACGGTGCAATTTAAATTCTATTTAATTAATAAATCTATATCATGTAAATATGCAAATAAAAATTTATTTTTAAACATTTCTCATTCCAGAAATAATTAAACTTTTATTTAAGAGTGTAAATATTTCATTTTATTTCACGGATGCATCCAACCGTTCATATTTTTTTCTCAACGACTGCTACTGCACACGCACAAGTATACTAAAACAATCATTTCCATTCCGATCTGATCACCACAATAACAAACGAACGGATGCCAAACTTAACGGATTTTATTGTTTCCGAAGCAACGTCACATCGACGTGCGCGCTGTCGTAGATATATCTGAATGCCTTTTCATTTGATACGCGGACGACAAAAAAATTACAGAGTAATTAACCTTTGCTACTTCCGACTGCGGTTTTTTCTTCCGACCGCACAGAGGGAATTAGGGAGGGGTCGCCGCCATGTAATTTCGTATTTGAAAAATCGACTGGCTAATAAACAGTTTTCGAGCAATTTAAGCGGTAAATTACAGCGCGCGGTCGGGCCAACGGAAACGAGATACAATAGCGGGGGTGTGCTCCGCGTTCGTTGCCAATTTTATTATGAGTCTGTATATCTCATAGCTGGTTGAGGAAAACGTACAGATTTTTTTTTTTGATAAAGAAGCGTGCATTGTAATAAAAGAGGATATAAATATGTGCGAGTGCATTACTGTAATGACGACTTCCACACTATAATTTATTTAGGGGTTAATAATGGTTATTTCCTACATCAGTTACGACCATCGCATCGTTACGCCAAAATATGTGGTATTAAACTTCATATTTATCCTTTCTCTGTTTATGAATCCTCATAGGATAAGCGTTTTTTTTTCATATAAGAAGTTGCATCCATAGAATTCTTTATAACCGTTACGTTACAGCTCATAAGTATTTGAAGACTCTCAATTATGAACTAAAATAGGGAATAATTGTAACATTTGAACAAAATATGGTTTGAAAATAATGAGTGAAAAAGTACTTATGACTCATTCTTCATAGAATCAGTTTAACATATAACTGAGACAAACAAAAAGTATCTACTTCGTAGCATTTGCTTTTACATAAAAGTACCTGTTTCACCTGAAAAGAATATACTACATTGTACGACACAACAGAAGTACCTACTACTGAATTGAAATATGTATTTACTAGTGCTGTGGAAATCGCTAGATATCAAAACCAGTTTCACTAAAACCCACTTCACTAAAATCGGTTTTCAATCAAAATCGAATAAAAATCGATTTTTTTTTAATTTATAACTGTAAAGTCATAAATTATTTAGTGACAATTTCGGCGTCTTCAGAGATAATAGTTATTAACGTCTGCATTTTAAACGTAGTGCTGTGTACTGATTGAATTAAATGAAAATGTAAAATGAATTTTAAAATGAAAAAAAATAAAAATAAAATAAAATTAGCTAGCTCAACGGATAAGATTTTAAAGAACGCAAAAGAACTATTAACCTCGCGAATTAAAACTTGAATCTAACCACGAAAAGTAAATTGTGAGTGAATGAAATCAGACGTTCTTAATTACCCGAAAAATTAAAAAGGTTTAAATTAAAATAAAAGATCAGAATTTTTAATCCAATGAAGCTAATTCACAAACAAATTTATTTTTCAAAAATGGGTTAAATTACAACTTGTGCAGAAAAAAACCGTGAACTGAAGGTTCTGGCCTAAAATAAAAACTGCACTTGACTCTAAATAAAAATAGGACAATGCTATTTCCTATGCAAAGCAAAAGGTTTGTTTGTTCAGGAAGATAATCCTAAATCTTACAATTTCAATCCACGTGGTTTCAAATTAAAGTAAACTAAACGTGGACAATTACTAGAAATATACAAAAATGAAAACTAAAACGCAAGTACAAAGCTTCTACTCACCAACCGAAGTGATGAATGAACCAGCAAAATTGAAAAACCGAAACTATAATGAGAGAAAAAAACTAAAGTGTATCTTCCCAAACAAAAATAATAAATGATCTTATATCTACAACGTGTACACGTCAATACACTAACAATTATCACAAAATGAATTCCTTGATTGGCTATATTTTTACAGAATTAAATTTCAATATTAAATGAATCACAAAAAGGCAACAATAATATACAAAAATACATTTACTCACGTCAATAGTCGAACAAGGAACTGCTTAACAAAACTCTACAATCGTTTTTATTACAAAAATCCCTCTCTCAAAATCGTACAACGCAGTCGTATAAACATTACGCCAACATTCAATAGAATCCGTATTAAACCTACACTAGACAATTAAATGAATGGAATTAATTAAAAAAAAACTTAATTAATTAAATCATACAATAAACTCTTTAACTAAATTTTATACAAAACAAAATTAAAAATTGTGAAAATTCTCGGTAAATTGATACAGCACGGAAGAAAGTAAACAAATCAAAATATGCAACTCAAAATACACTCAGCAAACTTGGGTAGTCTAACCATAGCAGTAGGTATGTATTATAAATACAGAAATAGATTGACAAATTAATGTATTTCTGCTATTAACTGTAATAATTAGGACGAATTTTTACCAAGCAATTTTTTTTCTCTCCTCACGCAGGATTCGAACTTACATCCTCCCGTTTACCGGACGAGTGCTCTACCAATTAAGCTAAGAGCAGATGTAAGTTCGAGCGTTTAACCGAGCATACGTCTTACGTATACGTACCGGCCTTTCTAGATCTAATATAGACTCTCAGTATTCACACTGAGAGAAATTAAAAAGATTATTTCAACATATATTAACGTGCATTTAGTTAACTAAAAATTAGTTTAAGTGAAGTTAATCTTTCTTTCAGTGTATGAGCAAGGGAAACCACGAAAACCTCACTCTGAGAGCAAATACTAGTCCGCGTTAATCTATTATGGAAAAATTAAATTCTGATTCTTAATCTAAGTGGGAGATCACATCGCCATTTCGCGGATCCTTATAATTTTGGAAGCGGTCTAAGCCCGACCAATCTCAATCGCTCTGCTGTTTCCAGTTAGCACCTTGGTTCTCTTTCGGGTTTCTCTCATCCTTCTAGGCCAACAACTTCTCACCACCATAGCATAGGAAGCTCAAAAGCTCCAATCGCTGCTGATATCTGATAGCAAAGAGAAGCAGCAGCAGCCAATTCTAATAAACGTACATTTAACTTATATCTCTTTACCTAATAAATCTACTAAATGACGATCTAATCACCTTAATTCCTTCGCAATTTTGTTAAAATATTTCCACCACTATATCCGTTTCATTATCCCTAATATATAATTCGTTTCGCAGCCACCTAAATCTTTCAATGGCAGGCTCTGATCCTTGAAATTACATCGCAGCATCCTTTTTTGCGAGGAATCCCTCTAGCACACATCTCAAAGGCATAGAATTTCAGCCTGAAATATCGTTGTGTGTTGTCCAAGGTTGTAATATCTGCTATATGCTCGATTTTCGAACCGTCCGTAAACCAGCAAGTGTCTGTCTGCGTCAGTCATTCCATAACAATTGAATTGTTCATATTATTTAGTTAGAGTAGGAACAATTCGATTGTTATGGAATCAGTATAGTACTTAGAATAGGTAGCCTCGCGTAGTATCTTCAGGTGGAGCACGGCGTTAGGATGATTTGTAATTATGTAGCTTTTCATAAATAAAGTGTCTGCGTCAGTGTTTTATCTTTCCTTCTCCTTTTCTCTTCATTTGGAAAGGAGGTAGTGAAATATGCATCGATTATTGGTCGAGTACACGTTATATACGGCATTCCCAGCATGTCCTCCTAACTAACCAGTTTCAGGAGCTTGTTGGCCACATAGATATAAGCATGTAACGATTGATTCGCTATTTGTCACAGGCGAAATGCCGTTAATCAGCCTTCTCTTTCCACAATAACGTGCAAGAGTTATAGGTCCAGAAGAGCTTCTAGTGCCAATCACGGTGAAGAAGCCTGTTGCTCCCGTGATTGCTATATTTGCGATCCTTTGAATGGACGTAATGGCCTTTTACCACCAAACCATTGCTCCATACATAGGTTATGGTTGGACGTATTACCACAACATAAAGCCAATGGACTAGCTTTGGAGATAGCCCCCAAGAAACAAGGGTAGGTCTCGCCTTGTGAATGATATTTTTAATAAGACGCCTAGATATTTTGCTTTATCTTCATGGTGTAAATGCAAGCTTTGCACCATGAATAGTGCGTGGTGTCAAATGTTTTACCCTTTTATTCTTGGTGAATGGTACCACCGTGGTTTTGTTTGGGTAAGTGCTCTGGTTTTCCCTGCTGCACCAACTCCAAATGGCGTTAATAACCTGGTGGAGGGCTAAGGAAGTTCCCTCCTCTCCCGATCCTCTTGACACCATTACGATATCGTTCGCATAGGCTTGCACCTCGGCTCCAAACGCTTTAGTGATAGCCAGCAGGTCGCCTACCAGTGTTGATCATAGCAGTGGAGACAAACTTGACTACCTCCCCTAGAGTCGCCATCACAAGGCTGTTCGTAAGCATTAAAACACATTTCCACAAGTTTCACTACGCTAGACTCGCATTTCATCAGCGCTCTATCTCTCACTATCTTTTACTTTTAATACATACACTGTATACTGAATATCACATCCACCAATATAATAACTATCAGCTAGCTAAATTTAATTAAGGGGTAACGTATAGTACAGACGAGTTGCAATGTTTCTCATCAATTTGGTCACTTCGCCTCTTTCTCTCTGCCTTTTAAACTTCATCAATCATCCCCAATTTAAAATTTAAATAACAGAAATCGATTTTGTTCCATCAGAGTTGTACAACCATTACAGTTCCTCTCGCTGATCGCGAACTGCTTTCTTCTACTTTCATTTCCCCGTAATGTTTTGATTTCATTATTTGATATCATGTTTATTTAAACCAGGCGAATACGTTTTACGTTTTGCCAAAGGGGACAATAACGTCGCACTGCGCAACCGATCGCCGAAGTCGTCCCAAAAAATACCAAAATTGAAAATTAGAATTGTATTATAACACATATACAGGGTGATTCATTTTCGATTCTCGTATTTGAGATCTCGTTATTGAAGATAGACGGTAGGTTTAAATTTGGCTACTGTAGTTGCTAAATTATGTGGTTTTTATGATACCGAAAAGAAAATAGATTTAAAACAAATGACGTCTGAAATTAAAAAAAAAAAAAAACAACGAAAAAATCTGGTTGTCTTATTTTGCCTCTGATACTTTTCTTTAGCCATGCATAGAAAAACTAAAGACACATTCTCAAGACCACTCTTAATTTTCTATATAATGGTGTACTTGATAGTTTTATACGACGTTTCGGTTCTTTTCGGCAATCATCAACTTTCTTACTTCTTATGGGCGTCATATTGGATTTTGACGCCGCTAGAAAGATTTCATTCTCTAGTTTCAACGATATCTAACATATTTAAAAAAGTTTTTGATATTATGCTTTAATTGACGAAGAATCCATTTGATTTTTGCTTTGGTTACACCCAAACTCCGTATCAAATCATTGAGATCTGATAGAGTAATGAGATTTAGTTCGTTCAAATCACTGAACACATTTAGAACAGAACTTCGTCGTCTGTGGAATTTGCAAAAGAATTTGAATTCATTGGAGTTGGAAGCTCACAATTAGTTCTTTTCAACGGTTTGCTTACAGATGAAATGTCTGGATACATTACTTTGTGTTTATTTCTTTTTGAAATCCCTTCAATTTTTACAAGACAGAAGTAATAGTCAGAAAGGCAGTGATTCGTTACTCAGCGCCACATCATCGGCCTTTTTGACAGGACTTTAGAAAAATCTTGTATTTGCTCCAGTGAGTTGATTTGTTGATTTATGTGGTACCCATGTTTTGCCTTAATTTCTAATTTTGAAGCTAAAATACTGTTCATAACATCCTTGAATTAATTCACTTACAGGCTTCTTTTGCTATTTTATAACATATAATGCACAAATATAACAAAAACTGTCCGGAGAACTTTTATACTCTCTTGCACAAGTTTTCATTCTTGAAAATCACACCCACCACAATTTGTGGAACACTGCTTCTTCACAACTTTCTTAACTAAATGACAGTTCAGACATATTTCATTAGTCTCTTGCCAGATCGCGTCAATAACTAAACAATAAACGAATCACTGGGCCGGCTAGAATTTAGAACAATAGGTTTTCTTCTAAGGGGTGCTACTTGTCGATGCAATTAAATAAATTTATTGAAATGGTTAAGAAATGCGAGTGATTTTACAACTTAGGATTGTAGTGGTAAACTGGCGCCTAAATTATATGCAATCTAATTAACATATTTTTTGAAATGTGCTTTCCTTATATGTAGGCAACTTTAGGTACTTACATGTTGACCCCAGCGCCTCTGAGGATTGATACCTCAATTACATCCGCTCCGGAGGGAAAAGTGTCACGAATTGCATAATTTAAGTTGGACAAGAATGGCGCTAAGCGATGAGCAGTTTTGTTAATTATCACGACATTTATTTTGTCGGGCAATGTACTGCTGTGAATTAATTGAAATAAATAAGAATACTAAACTGAATTTAAAAATGAAGAAGAACAAATATTAGCTAGCTCAACGGAAAAGATTTTTAAATAAAACAAAAGAACTATTAATTTCAGAGTTACCCTCGCGAATTAAAGCTTTATTCTAACCACGAAAAGTAAATTGTGAAAGAATAAAATCAGACTTTGATAATTACACGAAAAATTGAAAAGAATTTTTAACCCAGTGACGCTAATTAAACAATCAATTTATTTTAACAAAACGGGCTAAATTACAATGGTGCCAAAAAACCGTGAATTGAAGGTTCTGGTCTAAAATAAAAACTGCACTAGACTCTAATTTAAAATAGGACAATGCTATTTCCTATACACAGCAAAAAGAAAGGCATTATTTGTTCAGGAAGATTATTCAATATCTTTGAATTTCTATCCACGTGGTTTCTCAAATTAAAATTATCTAAGCGTGGACAAATGCTAGAAACTTACAGAAATGAAAAAGCTAAATGATAGAAAAATGCTTCTACTCACCCAAACGAGGTGATAAAAAATTAAAACGGTACAGCAAAATAGAATAACAGAAAAATTAACTCTTTAAAAAAGAAATGAGAGAAAAAGACTAAAATAAATCCTAAACAAAAGTAATAATAATTGATCCTATATATACAAAGTGCATACTTTAATACATTATCAATTATTACAATAATAATTCCTTGATTGACTATATTAAAAAAGAAAAGTTAATTTTTTCAATATAAAATGAATTACAAAAAGGCAACAAATATTTAAGAAATACGTCTACTCACACCAATAGTCGAACAAGGAACTCATTAACCAATATCCTACAATTGTTTTTCTTACAAAAATCCCTCTCTCAAAAATCGTACAACGCAGACGTAGAACATTACAACGACAATATTTAGTGGAATACGCATTAAATCAGCACGAACGAACAATAGACATTTGAATGACTGGATTAATTAAAAAAAAATCTTAATACTACATAATTAAAATCATTCAATAAACTCTAAAATTAAACTTATACAAAACAAAACAAAATTGTGAAAACTCTCGGTAAATTGAAAATCAGCTGTTCAGACAAATAAATCACAACAACCATAATATGCAACTTAAAATACACCTCAGTGATAAAAGGGTTGTCCAAACCACAGCAGTACGTTTCATTGGTCCGGAGAAATTCCGATAGGTATGCTTCACCAAACAAAAACACGAGAAAAACTTTCCACAAACAGCCGCGTTGAGGAAGTAAATAGCTACTGTACGAGAGGGGTTTATTTTTTCCCGCTCCAGTCTCTCAAGTCTCCAGTTTTCCTGTACTTTTTTGTTGCTGTCCGTGACCTGACACTGTTTATCTCGCAACACTTTTTCTCCCTTAGAATGTAATTTAAATTTATACCTTTCATGTACGAATGAATTTAATATATGCGCGAATTTTCCGCTTACACTCCTGAGATAGGAGTACTGTTAGATGAGTTTGGGGAAGTTTTCGAATTTATCATCTCTCTCGGTATATATACCTAACAGATATTAAAATTAAGAAAGTGGCATAGTTTAGATGTCGGCAAATGTCACGAAAAATAACGTCTGAGATTTTTCCAGGCCTTTATTTTTATATCTCATTCTGCACATTTTCTTGAAGTTTCCTCTTTCAAAGTTTATTTAATATGTTCCTTTGGAATATGCTAAAAGGAATTTGGAAAAGTTAAAATTTAGTCTTTTATAAATACATGCGTATTTAAACATTAAATTCGGCCATCGTATGGTATTAAAGTTTAATATTAATAGATGTGAATCAAGTTTTACCAAAGCTAACCAACTTTTAACTGCTTTCTCATAAAAAATATTTTCACCTAGAATTTAATACTTAGTGGGAATTTGAATGGTAATGAAAAGCCAGAAAAATATTAATAAATACAGTTACCCATTTAAAATTCATATTTAGCTAATTAATGTATTTTTCCTAATAACTAATTTTTCATGGCAAAATGACATGAAGTTAGTCAAATATAGAGTAAAAGTACAAAATTCTCATGCAGCGTTTCTTCAACGCTGAAGTGCTGGTGAGTCAGCGTAATAAAATATACGGATGCGCCAGGTAAATCTTGACAAAGTACTATCTGCCCTATCATAAAATAAGCGACAGACAACAGCCGCGAATCATTTGTGCTAATCTTAAAATTAAAATTACTATCATTAACGTCCAATAATAGATTGATAATAGTAACAAAAGTGGGTAACCTTAAGTTTTTTAAGTAAAAATATTAAACACGAATAGTATGAGTGTTACATGTATTTTGAGGTTCTTTAGACGCAATCCTATTACAAATATTATCATCGAGAAGGGTGTGTACATTAGCACATTCTACAAAATAAAATATGGATATTTTTGAAATGTGCATGAATTAATTATTTATTTGCGCTATCAATACACAAAATGAGTGGGGAATAATAATATAATAACACCTCAGAGATGTAAATGGCCCTACACTTTTAAGAATCAATTTAAAAGTTATAAATAGAAATTTTATTCAATCCATCTTCTATTATTATCCTAAAGTTTAAGTTTATAGTCTTCATTTATCTTATCATTTATTCATTATATAAATCATCTTTCTCAATATATTCCTTATAATAAAATTACCACCGATCTCAACAAACTGTGCTTGTCAATATTCGATATTCATTCTTTACAAATGAATACCACTCCTAGCATGGCTCAATACACCTGTCAAGGAAGTAACCGTTTTAATCCATCAATTTCAGATCGAATATTTTTGTTGCCTTGTAATAACTACACTCCATTTATTTTACTGCATGCATATATTTCAAAAATTTTCCATATCTTCATTTTTTAGGATGTGACGTACATATATTGATTTACAAATGCTTTCCTGTACTAACATTTGTACTACGATTTCATCTGTTTTAATTAGCTTTACGTAATAAATATATGTGTTATGTGCTATCGATGCACGATTTTGCACTTTAGAATTAAGAGTATATCAGCTTGTGAAAGGAAACACACGTCCGTGCTTTCCTCTGAGTGCTTTGAAGAATTTGAAGAACTAGGTCACGCTATTTAATGCTGATAACGTAAACGTTCCAACAGGCGCGTATAATTAATCGTAAATTTCTAAGTAAATGAATTACTAAAAGCGTAATTTTCTCACTGTAATTATTTTAGGCAATCTGTTAATTTGTAATACTTGACAATTGCAAGGTTTCTCATCAGATATAAGATCGTGTATCAGTTTAACACATATTTAAATTACCTATTTGAGAATTGTAGGTGAAATGCGCACCTGTCAAGTTGCAGCTTTAGAAGTGATAATAATAATATAACTTTATTGCCTCAACAGGTTACAACCTAATACAGGAGAAAAAATAAACAATAGTAATTTAATGGATAAATGAACAAGTGAGAGTGAGGTACCATGTGAAGTTATATAATAAGCAAAGATGAAATAATAAAAGTAATAAAGAAAATAAAATGAAATGAGAAGTGAATACAATACAAAACAGAAGGATATGAGAATAACAAAATTAAGATTTATTTGCAATGAAGCATACAATAAAAATGCTTGGTCTTCTTCACAAACAGTTGGTCCTAGCAGTCGGTATACTGTAGAAATCAGCGATATTGATTTCTAGAGGGGATACGAAGAACAGGAAAAGGATATGCGTTGAATGAGGAAACGACAATCTGTGGTATTGTTTAGCAGTTTATTTAAACATTTTAAACAGAACGAATCTCATCACAAAGTTAATGAAGGCATATTATGACGCGTAAAGAGGTCAGTAGAGGGTACACCTCTTGGAGGATAGACACCATCCAGTGCGTAAGATAAGAATTTTAAAAACTTGCGATGTATGGGATCCAGTTGTAGATATTCACTAGCATAAATAGAATACCATATTAAGGCCGCGTATTCAAGTTTAGAAAGAACAAAGGAATTATATAAAGTTTTAATCGTGTGTATATCCTGGAAATTCTTAGAGATACGCATTATAAAACCCAAAGATTTTGAAGACTCGCCACAGATCTTATCGATATGATGTTTAAAAGAGAATGTGTTGTCGAACAAAACACCCAAATTTGCAGTAACTGATTGCCTCTGAAAACAGATGTCATCGATATAATAAGAGAAAATCAAAGGTGATTCTGTAGGAGTGAAAGAAGCTATGTAACATTTGTTAATACTAACATGTAGGGTTATACCGATGACGCCAAGACTACCAACTTATCAAGGTTAGATTGTTGGATAAAGAGTCACTTTCTGTGTATGTTTGATGATAACGTCATCAGCATAGCCAAGAACAGGACAGAAAAGAGAAAGTAAAAAATCATTGATAAATAAATTGAATAAAAGAGGACCTAAATGGGTGCAATACCGTGTAGCCCAAAAACTAAGGTATTTTTGGAAAATTTTGTTGGGATAAAAAAATAACGAATCCTTCCGAAACTTTTGCAGTGAACCAGAAAAAAATCGACAAATACCAATACTTCACAAAATGGCGGCCATTGCAAAAAAATGCAATTTTTATCCAATTTTCTTGAATTTGCTAAAAAAGATACTACACAAGCTACCTATTCTAAGTACTATATGGGTTCCATAACAATTGAAATGTTCCTACTCTAACTAAATAACTTCCCTATGATTCTTAATAACAAAAATATAATACAATAGCCTCGCGACATATGAATACTACTTTTGAGAAATGATCAATATATGTGAAATGGATTAGTTCCATATCGCGAGTCTAATGTAAATCGGTCAGCTATCAGTTATTATTAAATGCGCCCATGGAACGACTTTCGTTATTTCCCAGCATTCGCCAAGGACACTGATTATATAAAATACACTTATATAAAATTAATGGCCACGGAGTAAGAGAAAACCGTGGCAAAAACCTTACTCTGGGAGGATCTGGGAAGAAGTCCCTGACCTTATTACTTAATAGGATGACAGAGAAAGCTTATCACATCCTGTGTGAATGCGAGCCTCTGAACGCAAGAAGACAATTTTGACAAACCAAAACCTCGATCAACCGCCCAGAAGCCTGCTCCCAGAAAAACGATACTAGATTATGATTAGATGCTTCAATGTCTCTAGTCTTTTACAACATAATCCATACATAATAAGTAATAAGCCTAGGTTATATCAATCCAATAATGAAAGTATAAAAACAGAAATAAAAAAAAATCCCATTTGGTACGATCTATTTTTGGTCACTGTATAATTGCATACCTTCAGTTTTGGTGCGGTGACATTTAACCGTGTCATTTTCGATATTCAGAGTAAATATGTTAATAGGTCACTAATATGAAAATACCCACGCATTATTACGTGCGAAATGCAGACTGCAACGACGACATACACATATATTTAAAACTGCAAGTCGTACGAGCACCAGACATACAGCCATTTCGATTTTTTTTTTTTTTCGACATCTGAATACGAAAACGGGCGCGCCGCCGTAGAAAATGAGTTAGTAAACCGAGCCGTCATTTAAATCATAGAATTTTATCACCACTCACTAGATGCACGATTGCGACGGACTAGTACAAGTCGAAATAAAACGGAAAAAGCGGTTGACGGCAAAAAAAAAAAAAATCGGGAAACAGAATGTTCGTATCGAGCAATAGTAGTCCGAGGGTAAAATGTACATAGCGTGGCAGATGACAATCCAGGACAGGCGACTCGTAAATCTTCCCCGGTTATAAATTCTGGTCGCGGTCGCTGCACTAATTCACGTCACATTTTTATGCAAAAAGAGACGCTGAAACGATGTACGCGCGCAATGGTCATAATTTACGCGGTCGGCACAAAGACACTTACGGATCTGGGAACGTTAAGCTAAACACGCTTTGCATTGTGGGAATAATGGGTATACTAGAGGTATTTTCCACGTACATAAATACGTCCTTAAAATCACCACACAAACTGGCTGCCATGAAAATAATGATCTGCTTCCTGTGTTTAATTAAACTTAAAAATTTGTAAAATACTTTAAAATACTCGCTTGGTCTGAAACTATTCAAAAATGCAGTTCTATAAATTATTATGTAAGTATTTAAAATTGATGGGAAATAACTATAAGCATTATTGAATGGACCCATTCTTTCTTTGGCCACTACACGAGATGGTCGTGTATACCCCATTCGTAGTTCCGCTAAATTTTTACCTAAAACATTTCAGTATTATACCTGCATTATATTTAAATACATATTTACCTGTAACGTAATTTTATTGAGAAGAAATCCCGTCGAGAACCGCCTTGTAAACCCCCACCTGCATCCGCAATTTGGGTCACATTTTTCGTGGATCCGCACGTATATTCAAGCAGTTTCCTGTACCCAGACTTTGGGGCCATATAAAATTAAAGAAACAAAAAACAAATAATCGGGGCGCAACGGTTGTTAACGGTAGGGCCCCGAACGCGTATTCATCTATTTCAGCAGACGCGACGTGCGTTATTTCGGGTATTATACTAGATTTACGTTTAAATTTCGTGGGGATGAGAATAAAATGTGGTTTTAGGATATAATTACTGCAACGGGAATTAAGGGATGGTACTTGGGCGGCATTTGTTATTTATAACATGGTATTGAAATATATAATCATTGCAATAATTTTCAGGCAGAATTAGTTGCAATAAATCAGTTAGTGCGTTATTAGATACTTGAGATATGTTGCGTGAGGTGGGTGTAAAACTTTGTTGGACTAGAGCTTACGTAGTGCTGTGAACTGATTGTCCAAGCATACAAGTTTAAAGAAATTAAAAATGACAAAATTAATTTAGCTAGCTCAGCAAAAATGAATTTAAAAGGGCGCCAGAGATTCTTAAATCTCAGAGTAACTATCTTAAAAAGTAATAGTGGGCGTTTGCAAAATTGACTTTCTTTTAAAATCCCCAAAAATTGAAATGGCTGATTCAAAAATAAAAGAAACTGTGATTTGAAAATGATATTTACAATCATTTGATTTATTATAAAAAAAAAAAAAAACATTTAATACAAATTACAGGAAAAATGAAAACCATGAATATAAGATTCTGGCAAAAAACACACCTGCATAAGATTCTACAATTAAGAAAGGACAATGCAAATCCTTTAGCAAACAAAATGGTGAATTCGTTCTAGAAGAATTTCATATACCACAAAAAATCCACGTGGTTTCAAAAATTCAAAGCAAACTACAAATTAATTCAAATAACGTAAAGAAACAACCAAAATTAAAAATGAAATTTAAAACAAGCTCACAGCTTCACTTCACCTACCCCGAGGTGATAAAATAAAATTAATTTGATAACTACAAAAAAAAAAAACGGAAAATTTAAACTCTAAACGCGATTACTTCTAAAACGAAAATTATTAAAAAGCCTTACATGTATATGTGCACAACGATCTAACACTATTTAACAAATGAATTACTAGATGGACGATTTTAAAACTTACAAAGCAACGAACTACATCTTAAAATTAAAAGGATTACCAGAAACGGTAACCAAGACAACTAAACAAGACTATACACGCGCTCGTCTATCTGGTAACTCCTGGCCTCTAGGGTAAACACTCGCATATATATGAATTTTACATTTTCGTGCGATGAACGCACAGCGCAACGCAAAGGAAAAACTAGCATATAAACTATATACAGGACTACGCAAAATGTACAAATAAATGAAATTAACTATAATTTATAAATAGTGTAATACTATACACAACTGAACAAATAAAATGATACAAACAATTATTAGAATTGTGGAAACTCTATCATTGTTTTGACAAGGCTGATTTGGAATAAATAAAAATACACATTTAAATTTCCGAAACCCGGGGTGCCATTCCACAGCAGTAGGTACAATCGGTAATGAGAGGCCGGACCAATTAACGAAAGAGGCGCTGTCTAGGGTCTCTCCTAATAAACATGCAAAACACTATCATTTAAAACATGTCACATAAATTGAAAAAAAAATCTTACATATAAAACTTTAGTAATTTCGAAAGCATTAATTAAAACTATTTACATTATTTTTTTCTAGAATGTGAAGTTCAACTTTTGTAATTACTAATTTTTGAAAAACGAAACGTCATTATGTACTTCAACACAACTCGAGTATTGTTTTAATTATTCATCCGCTACAACCACGAACTCACATTTTTAATTTTACCAGTAACGTTACATGTTTTAGAGAAATAAGGGTTAATTTGTCATATCGGGCGGTAGAATTAATAACGGGTCATTGTAATTTTAAATCACATTTATGTAGAATTGAGAGGGTTAATGATTCGCATGTTTTATTTGAATGTCCACACTGGTGAGAAATTTATTTAAAATTATCCATATTTATATTCAAATTATTAGCTTTTTAAAGTTTAAGTGTTGCTCAATAGACGGCTTTACTAATATTGAATTAATGGTAACCTCAGAAATATTTTTGACGTATTTATATGATCGAATTTACTAATTGCTAGGATATTTTGCTTTGGATATTTTTATTGAATAAAAATTGTTATTTTAATATATCCTAAGATTAAAAATAAACATATAATATGTGAGCCTTTGTGTAATACTATAAATAAATTTCTGTGTTCGTGAGTTTTCCCGACAACGTTAAAATATGCTTTGGTTAGACCTTCATTTCATAAAGATCAGAGTCCCTGATTCCAAAACATTTCTAATAGAAATATCAAAGTGAAAATCACGGATTGTATCAACTGGAATCAATCCAGAAACCGATTCGATAAATTGGGATCGGAGTTGGTATTTCTGGTGAGGTAAGAAATATTATTATGGTTATTCTACTAAGGAACTATGCCATCGCCTTTCGAATATAGGTATATACTGGGTGAGTATTTTATGTTGAGACAACGGAATATCTCTAAAACACTGCATCAAATCAAAAAAGGATCTTAATAAGAGTTGTTATAACGTAGGGGGCTCACTGAATGGTGCCGAACTCGATTCCCCACCTCACCTCCCACCCCTTAAATTGGGAACCCCCATTTTGTATTGGCAAATTCGGCATCATGCCCAACAAGTATGTAGTTTTTAACCCTTTTTTTTCGATTCGTAACAGATTGCGCTGTAATCGCAAAGAACATGATTGTGAACGTCTAGAAAAAATACACAAAAAAGGGAAGCAAGCAAACATAATTTTGTGTTTTTTTATTTTAACACGGAGGTGTTGTAACAGAAATATGATTTATATTGCAACAGACAGTTTCGACTGAGAGTATTATCTAACCACCAAGAAATACTAGTCTGGAAATGCTTACGGTAGCTAAGTGGTATGGCAAATGTTGTAAATCACGGTGCTACCTGAAGATTCCAATGTGAAGAAGAAGTGAAAGAAAGCTAATAAGTTAAGAATCATGAAGTTCATGTATAGATCCAGAAGTTGTTCTGGAAGTGCCTAGAAACTCAGTTTGAGGATACGTAAATATTTTGGTTGAAAAAACGCAAAAGAAACAACAATGATGCGACTAAATTGTAAGCGGACGCAATCCAAAAGATAATCGATGTCGCTACTTACCGAAATCTGGTGTAACTCAGTGTAAATTGGAATGATTCGACAGGTCGTATAAAGCAAACTACCCAAGTCATCAAGTAGGTCGTGATATTGTTACCAAAAGCTTAATTATAAAAAAAAAATCGATGGGAATCTTGTTAGCATTGATCAACCAGACAAATATTAATATTGATTGATACAGAAGGGTTTTGGAGAAATTTGTATGATTCAATGGGTTTAGAAATAGGTTATTAAATATAAAAATCCAAGTATTATCGTAAATTGGTATATTAGACAGCTTTATTATTAATTTTTTCTGTAGAAATTCAAGATCCAAGAAATCTTAGTTATATTATTTCTTCCGCACAAAAGTAACATTGTCGTATGGGTTTTAAAAGTAAAAATCTAGCTTTTATTTAGGGGAATGGAACCCTTTAACCATCATACACTGTTTCCAGAATTTTCTTTTATATATCTGTTTAGCAATATTATTTGATAAAATGTGAAAAGGAAAAAATATACTTCTGAAGCGTAAAGAACATCTTTATAATTAAATAAAAAACCGGAATACCCAAAGAAATGAAAAAATAATAATAAATCAACACCGGTTAAATAATCTTGAAGAAATTTATTTTAGAGATATTAAATTGAAAAACATCTAAAAATAAAATAATTTATCCACAGTTTGAGGATATCCTGGATATTAAATCAACCCTGTGATATTTTCTCTTATCATCAAGCAAGAAAAATATCCAATACACATACCTAACATTCCAACAACATCGTTATACGGAGACAGACTCTAATATAATACCTCACTTCTGAAAAATACCCGCAAATAAACACGATGCTCTCTTTCATCTATTATTAGTCGAATTCCGCAGCTTGTACATTTACCAGAACTCCTATTGAAAATACGAGAGCGAGCAGAGTAAACAGTCCTTACATGAACGAGATATTAAAAAGGAAAGAATTTCGTTGAAGCATTAAAAGGGGAGCCAATGAATGAGAAGTGCGGGAATGCTCGGCATTCAATAGAAACGAAAGTATGGAATTCTAGGCGATTGCTTTGACGTGCTTTATATGCTCGATCATAATTAGAATGAATTCGAGTAATACTGGCATGACAGACATACGTATGTGATAGAAAAATATTGAAAAATACCAAATATTTATGTGAAGTGTGTATTGAAAAATGTGGATATGATAAAAACAAATTCAAATTTGTGCACTGTGAATGGATAATTGGTAAGAAAACAATCACAACTATCGAAAATAGAAAAAAAGTATATTCTAGATTGAGTAAGTATTCACCCGTGTATCATTTCAACATACTTTTGTTATGCCAAAAATAGCCAACATTTCGCTGAGAAAGTTGTTTGAATATATTAATTATAATAAGTTGACTTTCGGTTATATAAAAGTCTGAGAAGCTAATTTCCATTTAAAATCAATAAAACTGTCTGATACACGGTTATAATTTTAATCGTTTAATATCATTAATATCGTATTAATTTAGGATTAACACGGTTTACTTTCGCAATCGAAACTGTAAAATGCGTAGTACAGTAGCTACCATTTTAAAATTAACCGCATAGTATGATTTGCCAAATTGTTGATCCTTAGCTAGTTACATGTAGATTGCTATATTTTTCTTCTTGATCTGGAAGTGGTCTCCAGAGTGATTGCCTGCCAATGTATACATTGGAAAAGCGTACATGGGCATCTACAGAAAAGGGATCCAAATACGGCGAGAAAAAGAAAAAATAAGAATAAATTAAGGAGAAGGCATGATATTTACCCTTTTGCTTATTTAGTACTCAGAGAGATGCCAGAGTGGTGTATGTGCCTCGCGTGAACGTAAAACTTAAAATGTATTTGTTTTAAATCAAATTATTCCTAATAATATAATTATATAGCACCAGAAGCTTAATTAGTTAAATCCTGGCGTTAATATTGACATAACAAACTAGTAAACTGCTGTGGTTGAAGGTTGCGACCACATTCATTTTTATTATGAATGAAATGTTTTCTAAAGCTTGGCATCCTCATCACTCTAATATATTGTGTTACACATCACAAGAATAATTAAATAAAGATTTGGCAAAGTCCGCTTAAGATGAACTCGTAAGTTGGAGCATTAATAATATTTGTTTTATACGCTTTTATTTGGTCCCAAATCGTATCAAATTCAATACCACTAACATCTAGATTAAGGTGTTTCCCATCGCTATGGAAATGAGTTGAAGCTCTTGCCTCGTAGGTGATGAAGCGAGATAACGTGCTCAAAGGTGATTTAAAACAGTTGAAGGAGGCGACGAATGAAGCTTACCCGGATCGCTTGATCGCTCCCACTAAATAAAAGTTTAGCAATATAACTTTTAGATGTTTGTATACTTCGTCCGTCCTGTACGCCTTGTATCGTACGAATAACTCTATCTCCTTCTTGTTGGCGTTATATTTAGATTTTTACGTTCTCTCTGTGTCGTTTATGGCGTGCTTAAGGGAATACATAATTTAGACACCTCTATACTTAGGGAGATATTATCTAACGAAACACGGGAAGTAAAAATAAGTAAACGAATTTTTTTACGGGGGCCTTTCTACGTAAAGTAGTATTTTTGTTTGTTTTCGGCGTCCCCGGCGAAAGCTTTTCGGATCTGTGTGTATCCGCTTAATAGCTGTTTTTGTTTAACCAGTTGCTATGTTTTCCTTCGGCAGAAGAAAACATTCGGATAATATGGCCGTCGGCATTCTTTCTTCTCCTATTGCCACATAAAAGCTTTTATTATGTTCCCTATTAGATTAAACACATAGGTTCGCGTCTTATTTTATGAATTATAAATTTTTTATGGCGTGCTAAACCATCTTTGATTATAATTCAGCGTTTTTCTTTAGTACTCAATGTGTACTGAATACCGGAACTTCCATTCTGGACGATTGATCAATAATTTTTATACTCGTAGCACAATTGTTCGGTTTCCTTTTTTTTATTTAAAGATGTTGATGATGAAAGTTTTTGATTTTTAAATAATTTCAAATGTGGGTCTTCTCTCTAATCTTTCAGCAATTTATGAATACGCTTGGCGATGACGATTTTCTTTTCCAAATATTATAATTCACAACAAAGTTAGAATTTGTGGAGCTTATTTTCAAAAAGCAATTTCTGCAAATTTAGTTTTTTTTTTGTTTTTGAACATATTAGCTTCCTACGTCGGTCCCTTTCGATACCGTTCCAAGGCAGGTCACAATTTTACCTTTCTTTTCAAACTGCAATATCTACATTTTTTTTACTTTTTTCAAATCGCATTTTAGTAATATGAAAAGAATTTTTATTAAAAAAGGAATAAATACGCAAAACAAAAACAAAGTAATTAAAGTGAAAATGGAAGAAAATTATCGAAATGATGACATCAAAAAAGTTTATGACGATAATGAAAAAAGGAGTATCCATCAGCTCTGTGGCCGTTGAGAAATTGCCGCTAGAAAACAAAGTAAAACCACTTGAGTTGAAAAACATTGAGACCCAATAGAATATCGAGAAGTTTGTATTTTACAAAAATCTTTTAGAAAAAAATGAGGCTGTAAGTAGTGTCTCAATCATGAGACAGAAAATGAAAACTCACGTGATGATGAAGATAATAATTGCGACTGCTTAGAAGATGACTGCGGATTAAAACTATAACAGCTCTTGTATTTTTATAAATAAAAAAAGGTGAAACAGAAATTTTTTTGCTTTTTCTTCAAAATGCAATTTATACTAAATTTTATTTTCAAAATGAAATAAATGTCAGTTTTATTTTCAAAATGCAATTTATTTTTGTATTTTTCTGTTTTTTGTTACAAATATAATTTTTCAGCAAATTGTTTCGCGAATATTTGTTTTAGAGATCTTAATTTTCCTTTTACTCTAAAATGTAAGTTCAAAAAAAAAGTTTTTACTGAGCTGAGTTTAATTATTAATAGTGCAATTTTCTTGAAAAACGGTTTTTGTCAGAAATTGCGTTTTGGAAAAAAGCTCCACGTTTATATTACTATTAATATATAAATATATTTTAAAATAAGCATGTGTGTAAACATGCTTATTTTAAAATTTGTATCTTATTCACTAGCATTACATATTGGGTGTCTCGCAGTCAAATGGCCAAACTTAAGGTTAAGATACTTGTCATAATTCTGAATAAAATGTCTTAATGAACCTTGATCAGCAAATGACTCTGACTTTCTGATATACAGACAGGCTTTCATAAGGATATTATTGCTATCTCGCGACAAAGACGGTTAAATATGTAAAAAGTTGCATATTTTAGAGACTATAAAAATGTATTGAAAAAGATAACGGTTCAAAAATACATGAAAATAACTGGAGAACTGATATTTTTTTGACATAAAACATTAAAATATGAAAAAATACATTAAGTTTTTTTTTATTATAAAATATCTTAGCTATAAGTTTCCGTAATCAGATTTATGATAAAACCTTTCAACTCTGAGAAGCTATAATTTTTTTAATTTTAAACAATTCCTCAATAATTTTCAGTGTATTTTCTCTTTAAAACACAATTTTTTTATAGAATATTACGAAATAATTTATAAATAGTAAATATGTCTGACGTTACAACTAGGCGTGTTCAATTATGTTCAGTTAATAATCGTTAATAAAATTAATGTTGATACCTAATAAATTATCATCCAGTTAACCGCTAACAGGAAATGAAACAAATAACAAGTTTAGATGTAAATAAATTAGAGGTTCTGTCCGTTAAGATTTATTGTTTTAATATCTTAAAAGTTACATGTTTCAGCCCAGTCTAGCCATCTTCAGGCTCTTAACTCATTAATGGACAAAATATCAGAAACGAACCATTAACAGAATATCTTTTTAATATTTTTTTTTAAATAATTTTTGTGGAGCTAGTTGTACACCTAATATAATAATAAGTTTCACTTCATATATTCTGCCAAAGTAGAATCCGTTGCAATAGAGAATGGTACATGACGTCACATGCACAATGAACGAATATTGGTAGCCGGTGCCTCGTTGCTAGGTAACAGACAGTGATAGCCGGCAGCGAGACGTAATTGACGTCAGGCTTCGCACAGCTTTTGGTGACGACATGCACCATTCTCTATTGCAACGGACTCTATCATTAACGAACCATTATTTTTCATGCACACAATGTAATTATTGTTATATTTATTCGGTACTTTTCTCTTAATTTTATCGCAAATAAAGTATGTTATTATTTAATTACACATTACTACACGACTTATCCGCTTCAAGTAGAAAACATCAGTATAAATAGCAAGTTGTTAAAGTATAGAAGCCGCTGAAAAGTTTTACGTCAAAGTGAGTTACTCTAAGGTGGTGTGGTGGATGTGATTTTTATAGTGGCCAGTAGTATTTCAGAGAAAGATATCTAGGCAGGAGATTCCTGAAAAGAGAATTTTTGAAATGCTGATGATGAGACTTACTGAAATGGGACTAGAACTTATGTAGAATACTTTGCATCTATCCGTATTAAATGCCTCCATATGTATTTTTAGGGGTTACTGCAATAATCGAAAGTAATAAAAATCCCTATATTCAAAGGCCTGCCCTGGTTTACGCCGCTTTTACGTGGACGGCGTTGGGGCCACCAGATAACGCTCAACTAGACGTTTTAACTGCCATTATCATTAACAAATCGGAGCGTGTCAAAAATTGTTATATTTAAGATTATATATTTAATATGACAAACTTAAAATCACTATACAATATTTTATGGGGTTATGATAGCATTAGTGTTACAAACAACAGTAAATGTCAATTACAGCTGCTTAATCAATAGTAATAATGGTGTCAATTACGAAGTGTGGAATGTAATTGTAATTACAACTACTACCTCTCCACCACTGTATTTTTAATTTTATAATTTGTAATTCAGTTACGTGTTTCTCAACACTGCAGCGTAGTTCCGACTACAGCACCCCCAACATCGCTGCGGAAGATGCAGTATCTCCCCCTACGGAGGATTGGCGATTAAATACGTTTCATTTTCGGTACGCCAAGTCTTTTTTTTTGACATTTTGCCTTTTTTTCCTTCATCTTCGTAAGCGAGTTTGTGTGTTTCGGTTGGCAACTGTGAACACGATGGCGACAGCGGCGGTGGTAAAAATGCGAGCGGAACTGGTGCGCTGGACGTGAACCGCGAAAACATTAAGCGCCGAGTAAAAACTGATAATCTG
>RXPK01004191.1:0-53542 GCA_004143645.1 Protaetia brevitarsis | reverse complement strand
CAATAGTTAAAATAGCGTAAATAAACATTAGTGTTGCTGTGTATTATAATGTTCGTTTATTATAAACCATAAATCAAAGCATTAATTGCAAGTGTAATCAGTATTATTAAGCGAATTTGCATAGTCATAGTCGACTACGAGAAATGAATACATTATAAGGATCATAATATACATATGATTAATATAAAGCATGTTTAACTTTTCCTATGAATATTTTATTTTACGTCTGTTGTGTGCACATATGAATATCTACATGGTGAATCGTTATTGTATTGTCGGATTAATTGATTAATTGGTTGATTGATCGATTAGGTCAGGTATACTTGTTAATCATCGTGCTGAATTCTTACATCAGACAACATGCTTTACTGCAACACTCGAGGGAAAAACTAGTGTTGATAAAAATTAAAGATTTGTTTTTAATTGGTTGCGAACAGGCTACATTAGATGTATACTTTAGTAGATACGTGTTTAAATCATTAGGTTTTGATGTATCTCTGGACAAATTGAATTGATAGTATGGTCAATTATAAATTTCGTTTTACATGGTTATAAATGAAGAATGCAGTGTGCGAATATGGTGTATGTACTTCCCGAGTAGGGCAACACTTTGGCGAACTTGGTTTACACGTGCTTATAACTTAAAAAAAAAACTAAAAACAATTCCACACTGCAAAATAGAAGATATATTAAATAAGGAATCTTTCCTTGTAAACTTTCTCGAAACGAATACGTAAGATGTTTGTCCACTTAGATATTAAAAAATCTGTATAAAATAATGCAAATAAATTGTAATTTAGTTGGTGATTTTACAGTTTCTTCTACGTTTTTCCTGTAGGTATGGCCTAGTGCCTTACCCTCTACACCTTTATTTATCTTGCCATGTCATCTTTATTTTGTTGTCACAACACCATTTTATTTGTTCGCTTCCTGTATTCTTTATTCTTCATTTTCAATATAGCTAAATATACCTATTCATTTTCTTTTCTTGAATTAATACTACGTTCTGTCCTTCTCTCGTTAGTGTCATTGCGTTTGTGGCATATACTAGCGTGGATTTTAATAATTTATTATTTATCTTTACTTTATATCTCTTTAATATCCGTCTATTGTGAAATATTTTTCTATTTACAAAAGTCTAACGTGTAGCATTTTTTCTTTTATTTTTTGGTGTCTTTTTGGTGTTACCTGTTCTGTCTATTTGTACTTCCAAACATTTAAAATTATCTACACTTTTGTGTAGTCCAATTTTTGTTGTTCTCTCCACTTCCATTCTTCCCATTCTCAAATAACTTGTTTTCATTTTATATTGTCTATTCGGAGTTGTTTATATACTTCCATTCATTATTTTTTTATTTTGCTACAAGGTCATTCACATAAGTGATTATTTCTCTTTTTTGTATTGCCTTCATACGTTTTCGTTGTAACTGTAACACAATATTAAATAATGTGGTGGAAAGCGGGTTTCTATTTCTTACGAGGATGTATTGGTACGTAGTTAGCCTAGATCGGTTCCGGAGATAAAGAAAATATTGCGATACCACAGCAACGAAAAATAACGTCAAAAAGTCAAACCAATATTGCGCAATAAAATTTGAAAAAAGGGATGTCGACCGACATTGTGAAAATTGAAAAATTGGAGTATCGAGCCATCATCAGGTACCGGTATTTGAAGAGGTTAAGAGCTAAGCAGATTTACGAAGATATGCTTAATAGCATTGGCGATCAATGTTCTTTGATTACGATCGTGAAAAAATGGATTGCGAGCTTCAAAAGGAACAAATTTTCCATTGAAAGTGAACACCGATCGGGAGAGCGAGTTTCTGTGTCCGTCCTCTAAATGATGATGCAGTTCATGATATGATTTTGTCAGACTGTCGAATTGGGCTAAAACGAGTATCTGAGGCACTCAGTATTTTATATGAACGAGTCCATCTTATAGTTCACGTCGAGCATGAGAAAAATGTCTGCAAAGTGGATCCTCAAATGTCTGAATGTTGACCAGAAGCGTACAAGGGTGGAAGCATCGCGTTCGATCTGTGCTCGGTTTGAAAAAGTTGCAGATTTCTTAAGCCATATTGCTACTATGGATGAAACCTGGGTACATTTCTACGACCTAAAAACAAAACAATCTTTGGAATGGAGAGACTCTGGTTCTCCAGGGCCTAAGAAGTTTCGTGCTCAAAAATCTGCTAGAAAAGTTCTTGCTTTAGTTTTCTGGGATTGCCATGGAGTAATCATGATTGATTTTTTGGATAAGGGTAGAACAATAACTGGGAATTATTATTTGATGTTACTGACCACTCTACGATAAGAAGTTAAGAAGAAAAGACGGGGAAAGTTGTCTAAAGGTGTTTTGTTTTTGCAGGACAATGCCCCTGCACACAAATCGCATGTTGCCATATAAACAATTCGTGATTTAGGGTTTAAATTACTCGAATACCCCTTTATTAGATATATTATAGAATTTGACTCCAACCGACTGTCATGTCTTTCCTTAACGGAAAAAAAATTTGGAAGGTCATAAGCTTTCTTCCAATGCAGAGGTGAAGCTGTGGAGGCTAGGTTTGCAGAGCAAGATAAAAATTCCTTTTTGAAAGGTCTAGAGGAGTTGCAGGTAGACAATATAAAATCCTCTGTTTCTCCCGGTTTGTTTTTTGCCTATTTCTTTAATCATTGCTATTAGATTACTCCAGATATATTTGTTTCAGTAATCCATCAAGTACTTTCTATTTATCGAATCAAAAGCTTGTTGAATCTTGAAAGTCTGAAGTCTTTTAACTCTGGCTAACCATTAATAACCGAAAACATTCCATTATCTTGATATAATAGACTCTATCATTTTCCTCTTAGTTCTAAAGTTTCGGTCTCTTATCTGTATGAATCTCAAATAAGATAATTTGACTTAACTATCGCTTAATAGATGTGGTCCATAAGTTGTGGTTGATTCAAAAAAAAAGAAAGAAAACTATTATTGTTGCTTCAGTGTCAGTCCTTTACTGCTACTTTTTCTTATCTAAGGTGGTACATTTTGGAATTTACTGTGTGTTTAGATCAGAATTTATTTCCTGCATTTCTGCAATATAAAAACATGCCAATCGGATAAATAATTTTGAGATTTATGTCAACGCTGTCTGTTTCTTTTCGGTGTGAGCAAAAACAGTATATTAGTTTTTCTGAAATCTACCACAGTTCTATCGATCTAGTATTTTAGTTTTTTTTTTTTTTTTTTTTTTTTTTTTTAATGCCTTTCGGGATCTAAGCCCATTGGCCACAATAACCTAACAACTAATGAAAAAACAAGAGGATAGACAAGGGACACACTTTTCACGTTTCGGGGCCTATAGTATTTTAGTTATAACGGAGATAAACGTGAGATTATAATAAAACTACATGAAAAGCTGTGAAATAACTAATTATCGTTATGAAATCAATTTTCATTTAAATATTACTTCTATGTAAATACAAAAAAGTTGGCTTGTGTTTACATAACGCTTGTGGTTCGGTTTCATGTCCTAATTGTTATTGATTAAAAATGGAATTGATACTTTCCCGGTTAATTTTAGTCATTACTGCAATGGCAAATTTAATTTGTTTTAGTTTATATAATGTGAGCATCTAGTTTTTAAAAAGAAAGTACTACGTATACTTTGATTTATATTATCTATATTTCTCGATGTCATTGTCCAATTTATTTCATCCTTTCAACTTATTTTAGCAATTAATTTTTACTTTGATATTACGTTTTGACTATGTGGTGTTAAAGCAATTGTTAAATTTTCCATGCATTTAATTATCAATGGGTTTGCAAAAAAAGCAGGTAACGAATAAAAATTAGAAACATAAATAGGTAATTTTAAATTATTGTCATGGAATTCCAATTCCACAAAAAGAAATAATTGTTTATTACTACAATCCCAAGACTATATAATATCAAGAAGCTTATTATTGATTGATATTGTTGATTTTATATACATTAAATGAAAACAAAATCAATAATGAAGTTTGTTCTTTAAATCTGCAAAAACTAATTAATGGTGTGTATGGTATTCGATTTTCTCTAATACTAACTTGATAATTTTGTAGATTTCTTTTAAACGAGTATAGTGACCCCAAGGTGAAGAAGGGAATTCATTTCCGTTGTGGAGCAGTACCGCCTTCAAACTTTTCATTGACGAATCTAATCTCCACTCGTCTGATACATTTTTCATTTAATTCAAATATTTCACACACAAAAAAATTGAATTAAATATACTAACTTGCGATTGATGTCAGTAAATAAAAGATTATTTCATTCAAATAAATGACGTTGACAGTTTGCGTAAAAAAAAAGGTATTTTGATATGGTATCAAAAGCGAATTGGTTGCGCGAAATTATTTATATTATAGAAAGGCGATGCAGCTGCCAAAGTTTTATGTTCAAATTGCATTACACAAATATGGGCAGTGATCGTTATAAGTTCGTCCTCGAAGAATTTACTATTAAAGGTATATTACATAGGTTTTATGGCTTTGAAAAAATAATCGGAAATGAAATCCTTTTTTCATTATTTTTTACTTAGGAGTCGATTGGATTAATATGTAGTGATGTACCATTTTTACCATTTTTGCAAAAGGTGTGAGAGGGCGTGATTACAATAATTTTGTAGATGTGTGTAAAGGCAATGATATTATTTTGTTATTCTATTGGATTAATTTAGCAAACTCAATTCATTTAAACAATAACTGTTTTTTAATTAATGAAGTGACAAAGTTAGAATTGATTCAGTACAATTATATTGTTAATGCGTTTCTCAAATCAACCCACTTGGCAAGCAATGTTGCACATATTCCAGTAATATTACATTATTTCATAGACAGCGATGTTAAAAAAAGAACATGTTACTGAAATTATGCAGCAACATCAAATAATGACAGAAATGTTACTGTAGATATAAATATAGAAACATGTGATTGCCAAACTGTATCAATGACCGCATTCAGAGTACGAACATGATACATATCAGTAGCGTTTCAGCTACACAAAATGGCGACCGGTCCATTGTATGTTATATATAACAGTTCCCAAACCGTTTGCGAGCAGTACGTAGCAGTTACGTACTCTGAACGCGGCCAATATTTTTTTTTAACATATGGAAAATGTTACGAAAGAGCTACACTTCAGCATTAACTGGCATGTTAAGCTAATGTTACTGCAAGACCTCGTATTAACATCACTGAGAAATATTGCTTCGTAACATCGTTTAGACTGACATTAAAACTCTCAATTCTTAGTTCCTCGTGGTTCTCCAAAGTACACAGGCACGTTCTATGCACCATATGCGCACTTATACTCTTCCCCCTATAGTGTCAATGTCACATATCTTTAACTTAATATCATCGCACTTACATACATTTTACACTTCTGCAGGAAATATTGTCAATAGCAAATAACTATAATAACTTTGTACAGTCACCGATATTAACATTTAGCAGCATCAACGCATCGAGCCATTCGTTCGAATGCTAAATAATAATGTCGGCGACTGTACATTACTTTTCATTTATGTGTTTCTTTTTTGTACAACTATAGGAATTGTATTTTTTGTCCTTTCTTTGGGCAAATATTCTATGTATTATTACCAATGGTTCTCTGTTGCTCTAACATTGACATACCAATGAAATTGGATTAAAAATAGACATCAGAATCCTATAAATTTAATTTAGCTGTTAATCTAACTGTACGATGTAAAAACGTTATCTGACAGAATCTACTTTAGATACATATAAAATATTATTTTTTTAATATGTTATTTCGATCTGTAGGTATCTCAAGAATGAACAACTGTACTTCCTGGACAGAATATTATCAAAGAAATGCTAGAGAATGATCTTGACAACTGCAGGAGTCTTTGTCACTAGGCCGTTCGATTCGAGAGAATATTGGCCTTTATGTTGTTGAAACATTATTTATATGAAGTGATATCCTTTTATTAAGATGCTTACTAAACCACTATCGGCTTGAAATACGTAGCACCTAAGAAATAGTTCTTTGCCCCTATTTAAAATAATAATTTATTGGAATTAATGCATATTTATTAACTTTAAAGAAGTCTTTTTCTCAGTATATTTAAACTTTGTTCTAGAAAATTAGGTGGTTGTGGCATAGGAATTTCCGCCTAATGCGGTATTGTTTTCTTTTTGTTTGCATTTTGAAAAGTCTAAATGTCAACTAATTTTCAAAGTCGATTTCGCGGCAATAAGTGGTGGATATTTTGAATTGTTAACGTAAACTAATTACCAATTAATCGAACTAACAATTTTATAATTTTTTTGACATGATGGACCAAAACTGTAATGTTTCTGTTAATTTGGAAGACAATACCTATTAAATAAGCATAAAATTTTGTTCAATGCATTTTAAGTGTTACTTATAACCAAACACTTCCTTTTTTCAATATGTGCAGGATGCAAAATGTGTTAAGCAGGCGCTATCTTAATTACGCTTAGGTTTTCTATTTAAAACTTGCATTGCATATGTCATTACGGATAAGCACAATAAGACTGTACAGTGTTTCTTTATTTACAGCGTTTCTTTAACTAGTTCAACATTTCTGTAAATTCCAATACGTATATACATACGTATATATATGAAAAACAGCATCAAAACGAGAAAAATATCATTTCACCAGCTGCCATGGCAAGCGGTGCGCCTGGCTACCACCGTTACTATCAAGAACTAAATCAACCCGTACGTCCATTTTTAGCACTTTTTAATTGCAAACTTCGCTAAGAACAAATGAATGTGTATTAATTGTGCACTCGTTACTGTAAGAATGTCGATTTGAAGCCATTAACTCAGGCGAATATTTTTTACATCACAGGTGTTTCTCGGGCCGTGTTCTCAACCCGCCTACGAATCGAACGGGTGCAGTTGATTTGCTCTTAACATATTACAGTTACATATAAAGTATCGACATAGAGCAGGAGGCATATAACTATAATTAACGTTAATTAAATCCGCTACAAATGTGACATTTATTCAGTAAAGTTGATTTAGAGCGGGTGAAAGATTCCGAAGGAATTGCACGATGTAATTAGCAGCCAAGCCGCGTTTTCCACTTTAGAGGCGTCATAAGGAGATCTGGTGTATGTAAGTAATGAACAACTCCAGTTGGGAACGGCTAGTAGCTATACATAGGTAGGCCTATTGCATTACTTCATTACACTGACAAGTCCTTAAATTATTATATTATAATTAAAGAGAAAGAAGCTTTTCCTCCATAACGTAAACTGGAAATATTAAAAATACTTCGAATACACATATACGCTAATGTAGAATTGATTTGTGTGTCGTTCAAAATTTATCGTATCATTTCTATGCGTCTTTATATTTCCTTACAAGTACTCTTTAGGAAGTATTTGAAAATTTGTAAAATTCTAAATAAACATATGCTGCAGTCGTAGGATACGCGCATAGTAGAAGCTGGTTGCGGTTACTAGTTGATAAGCGCATAACAATTGAAGATACGAGTAGATGAAGGTGCTATGTCGCATTTTAAAAACTTTTTTGCATGAATCAAGGTGTATTGTACCCATCTTTCACATAGCACCATGGAAAATTCCAGAAATTCAAGAACACTCGAGTCTCGTGAATGTATGGAGGGGCTATGTTACACTGCTTTTGAGAAAAATTACATAAAAAAACTTAATTTCTGAAAAAGTTTAATTTTGTAACATAACACCTTCATCCACTCGTGTTTTCAATTGTTAGCGTATTTAAGCTAACAAAACACAGTGAATAGTTACGCTTGTACAGGGTAGACGAAATGGGATGCACACAACGGGTAAGTATACCTTGCAGCGGAGATACGAGAAAATAGATAGATAGATAGACAGTCTAGAGCTACTTTTTAAAAACATTGGTGAACTAAAATTTTAAATTTATCTTACCGTTTTCAAGATATTTACATAAATGTTTTTTTTTCAGTTTCGATTATGTGCCCAAGTAGCACATTTAGTTGTAATTACCACTGCTATAGACACAACTACTTCATTATAGTTAACGTTACGTAATTCTCACTACAATTGCCAACTTTGAAGGAATATCTACTTAGACGGTGTATCTGTAGTTGCAGTTACGTTGTGGCCACCAAATAAATAAACCAAACTTTAAGGTTTATTATTCTATGGTGCTAATAAAATAGTAGATTAGATTAGGATTGGGTGGACCTTTTTCACCGCGACCTTTTCAGATCTATTGTGATCCCCTTTTTCCTAGAGGACGCTCTCTAATTTTGCCCTCTTAATTAGGCCTATCATCTTTGAGAGCGGCTTCTTTATGTAGCTACTAGCTGTGGGGTTCTCTTCCCCCATTACTAGAAACCTTGTCCTCGCCAGGCCTTCACATTAGCACAGCACATGAACTGGTGTTTCTTCCTCCTCTTGGCAGAATCTGCAGGTTGCATCATCTGCCAGGCCTATGTTACATATGCCTATTCAGTCTACAGTGACCAGTCAGCCGACCTACAATCATTTTGACCGTCTTCCTGTCTTTATTCAGCAGATCTCTCGTGAATTCAGGCCTCTTTCTTGTAGCCCCTTTAGATATTAAAATAAAGCGTTAAAAGGCTATTAACATCTTTAGTTTCATTATGATCAATCTTATCCATTATTTCCTGACAAAACTGCACCCTTCCAAAAGTATCATCTCATTTAATTCTTTCACTAAATGTACTTTATACGGATGAAACTTATTTCTAGACAAGAAAAAGGAATCAGTAAAGTAATATAAGGACAGTTTTGTTAGTGACGTTTTTTGTTCTTCTTGAAGATTAATAAGAACATCCAAAGAATTATCTTCATTTATAGCAATTTTATGTCGACCGGTTTTTGTCCGATTTCTAATACTTCCAGATTCATTAAACTTTTGCATCATATTTGCAAAACTAACTAAACAATAACAGAACTCAAATAATTAATGTAGACAACTGTGCTGAGCAGTGGGCGCAGTGCTGGAAATAACAAATATTTCCAATGCTGTATCCACTGATGAGCATGTTTGTTACGAATTCAAGGGAACGTTGATAGCGTATTTGTTAGATGTATTATATAGCATATCTAAGGAATATATATCTAACATATCCACTGGATGTATCGCATACAATATTAATTATAAGTATTACAGAGTGTATCCATTAGATGTATTATTTCAATATCTAATAGGCGGACATTTGGAGATGTAAGAGGCATCCACGGAATGTCTGTAACATCTAATGGAGGTATGGTACTATTTGGTTATCTAATAGGCGGACATTTGGAGATATATAGAATGTCTATGACATCTAATGGAGGTTATGAATAAAGTATATCTAATGGAATTATGACACTATATAGACATTTTGTGCTGTGTGGGAATACTTTTTTATAAATTAAGTAGATTCCTGCAGAATCTTTGGTGCGAATGTGCAAAGGCATTACTTCGGGAGAAATATTCTGTTCGAGTTTACATTTTGTAAAGCATCTACCTACAGTGTATAGTAGTCTCCTTGGAAACAATCTTAAACGCAAAGCAATTATATGGAACCTTATTAGAATTTTTGAATTTTTAACCCTGAAATAAGCAAGTTTCGAATTCCTAGTTTATTTCCTTGGTGTTGTTAAAAAAAATATTTAGCTTAACCTATTCAATTGAGGTAGGGTTTTGTGAGTCATTAGTGTGATAAAAAAATAATAATAATAATCTCATTAAATAAAATCAAATGGCCGTTTTTTTTCAATTTTTCTTGTTTTTGAGACTATTACTATTATATATCCATATTTGTGTTAACTTCCCAACATAAAATTCAGTTAGGTTTGACTGTTTGTGTTTCGGATTAGTTTAACGAGTTAAAATTGAGTTTTATGAATTAGTCAGCGGAAGGATTTTAGCACTCTAGGTATAATTGTTATCAGTATATTATGTGCAAACGCTAATGCGGGAAACGTGTTTCGTTCCTATTTCCATCCAAAAAAAAGCTGAATAAAAATAACTGTTTTTTTTTCATATGAAAATAGGAAGTGAGCGGGATTTTTGCCATTAGTATCAATCAGCCCAGCCGAATGTTATTATAATCGAGTGTGCTGCGAGGCAAGAAGCGGTCACGGGTCAAGTGTGTTAATTCAATTACTGTTGGTCCGACCGTGGATAGCACACATATATCAGCACATGCATACATATACACGTATATTTTTTTTACAGCGTACATGAATATATCTCCATACACGACAGGCAAATAGTCTATAGTCGGCTACATCGCTTTTCATTTAATGTTTAGGCAAACAGTAGCTAAAACATTCATACTTATATCTAATTTCTTTTTGCAAATGTTGTTTAATTTAATACAGGTAGCTCTTGACTTACGACAAAATTACGTTCCAATGTCTTGGTAGTTTTAAGTGACTCTGACGTAAGTCAAAAGTATGTTTAGATTAGTTCCGTAGGTATCCGATTCTTTCATCCGGATTCGCTATCCGATTCTGTGGAAACCTATTCTACGTATGTATATTTTGATACACATGTTGCTATTTTGAATAAGCTTGCATAAAATATACAAATTATTGGACAATTGAATGGCGGTGCGCACGTATTTATGAGAACCGCTGGTATGCGACAAAATGTAGGCTTTTATATTTTTGCATACTACTTGCGCTTCAATAATTCGCCTTGTATATTCATCTAATGAACGTTTAATTGTATATTAGTAGTGGTGAACCAAAATGTAAAAATACACAACTAAAAGCGTATGCTGAACTACCTAGCGATAAACTTCAAAAATGTTCGCTTATATTTAGTTAAATAAAAGTTGGTGTTTGGGCCATTTCCATCGTCTGTTGGAATATTTAGATTCGACGTTTTAGCGGTGTTTCTACTGCCGTCATCAGAATAGTCCTGATAAGATCTGTGATTTGACCAATTTCATAGTTGGCGATGGAAATGCATTTGTATGCGTTTTTTCTGTATTATGCAGTCTTTACATTACTGTAGAATACGGTTGTATACTGGATCCTCTGTCATCACCAACTATGGAATTGGCAAATCAGAGTTCTTATCTTATCTAGGTATTGACGGTAGTAGAGACACTGACAACAGACGATGGAAATAGTCCAGACTCCAAATCATATTCTAGTAATCCATCTTTAGTAATTTCACGTCATAAGTTACATTATAAGAAATTCTGTCCGTTTATAAAAACTGATAATATATATTTGCATACTTTGGTACTAAATATCAGTGCTGCAGGTATTCGGTAAAATTGATATCTGAATATTTGAATGGTAGAAAATAGATTCGGACTATTCCACTCTCCGGAACTGCTTATCTGAATTCGAGGTTCCGTGTAGCGGATAACATCTGGATTCCGATATCCGGATAGTAAATTATCCGGATTCAAATTATGCGGATCTGAATAGCTTTAATTTAATTTAATTTAACTTAATTAATTAATTGTGATGTATTACCTTGGTTATTATTTTTTTAAAGTTTTTACAACATTGCATTGTTATGCGAATTAAAGAAATTACGAATAAAAACGTCACAATATATTAAAATTTTAGTATAAATAAAATAAGTTTGTGTGTGGTGCAACAAACATAACATATAAAAGTTTACAAGTATTTAAACTCTATTGGGGGATTTAGATTTTACAAACAAACACGTTATTTTTAAGAAATATTTTAGAGTACTGAGAACAATTTTAATTAATATTAACCAACAATGATATAAAAGGGTTGATTGGAAAATTATAACACCGACGTATAGATAATAGTTTTGAAAGAAATATCAGTACGCTCATTTATACTATTTTTATCTTTATATAAATCATTTCCAAAATGTTTTTAGTATAATAGTTTTTTCTTTAGGTGTTAACAAATTAATGTATTTCTGCTTTTCAACTGTAGTAATTAGGAGTAATTTTTCCAAAGAAAAAATTTTCTCCTCACGCAGGATTCGAACCTACACCCCCCGTTAGCCGGACGGGCGCTTTACCAATTAAACTAGTAGACGACGAGGTTCGAGCGTTTTAACCGAACATATTTAGATATTAGATCTTGAACGGGCGGCAGGACGTCTCTCTAAATTTGTAGAAAATTTATGATTTTGGATATGATTTTTAAGGTATTGTTTTGTTTATCCAACATCCACACCTTTACAATTACTGCACGGTATTTTATATATAACGTGAATTTTTTAATGAAACAGATTTTAAGCATGGTATGATTCTTGTGTGTTATTTAAATTTTTAAGGTTTAATGATTTTATAATTTTTTTCAGATAATATATGGGATGCAATGAATTTTGTGACATTACTATCATTAGGTTTTTAGATTTTGTTGGGTTATATATTTTGTATAATCTTTGCTCTCTTATACAATTAATGAAAAATTCAGAGTATTCATTGTTGGTTAATATTGATTTAATTTTCTTAAAACTTCAGGCCTATACTTGGGGCTTTTTTTATTATTATTTGGTGCTTTAGAGTTGTTATTTTAGTACCTCCCCGATGATGTTGGTTTGCTATGCCATTTTATGGAAATGATATGTATTGTTTTGTTCTCGATGTATGGTAACATTAAGGAAATTGATTTTGTTTTTGTCTTCTTCTTCCAAAGTGAATTGATTTTTAGGATGGTAAGAACTGAGTTGTTTAAATGTACATTGCATATTCTTAGTAGGGAAGATCAATAAGTAATCATCTACATACATATCTATTGTAAAGTTTCGGTATATGTTTTAAATTTGTTATAACTGCTTGTTCAAAATCTTCTAAGACAAGTTGAGCAATGACAGTTGAAAAGGGTGCTCCCATTTAAAAAACGTACTCTATATATATGCTATGTTTTGTTGTCCCATATACAAAACTTATTTTATGTATGAATACTAAGCTTTTAATATATTGTGACGTTTTTATTCATAATTTGTTTAATTGACATAAGAACGCAATGTTGTAAAAAACTTTAAAAAAATAATAACCAAGGTAATAGATCACAATCAATTAATTTTCTTCTTCCTTTTATAATTATTTTTAGTAATTGAAAAACAGTTTTATAATCACCCAGGCAATGTTCAACTAAAACTATTTAAACTATTTAGGGAAAAATAATGTAGAACTAATTGAAGTAAAGCAATAAAATTAGGAAGTGCTACTTTTTATTATTATTAACGGTTATAGCCTATTATTATTAACGATTATAGCCTGGACTACCACAATTAAGGATGAAATTCTATGCATCAGTCTGCAAGCATCTCCAATACATATTTAGAGATTTACAGACAATTTTACAGCCGTTAGAGATATGCGTACAATCCTACCATAAACTGAAATAGCTTTCCATCATGCAAACATACATTTTTCGATTCGGATTGGGGTAGCCTCTTTTTATCGTAGAAGACGCCTCTCCACATTTCCTTACTTAGTGGAGCCTACCATCCTTAAGATTAACTTCCTCACGTAGCTATCTCCACTAGAATGCTCCAAACTTAGTGGTTAATATCTTGTTTTTATCAAGCCATTGCATTTTTGATTCAGATATTCAGAATTCAGATATTTATTACTTTGGGAAATATTGTGTTTTCTTTTTTATCTTAGTGAAACTTGCTACAACGTTTTGAACCAATTGCTTATTCATTTTTTGACGGACTTCGTTACTTGTAATTTGAAAATGACGAAGGAATTGCTAATTCTAATGAAAAAGTTTAATCCTAGCCTCTATGAGCATTTGATCTCAGGTCAATGCTATTTTCCTTTAGGTACTTAAACAGCTAGCATAGTCCCAAACCAGTTTGGGAATTGGGTTTCGGGAATAAATCGCTTACTTGAATGTTGATTGGTTGTCAGAACATATTGGTTCTTGCATGTCTTAATAAGCTAACACAATACAAATATGATTTCATAACCACCAAGATATATTTGAAGAAACAATATCATTGCCTTGCATACCGTGTTTTCCCTTACCATTGCATTCAGCAAATGCAGATGTTCAATATATTATATAGTATTTAGTATTTTATGTTGGCTCTTTAATTCATTTGACTTGTCTACATGAAAAAGGAAGTTATAACGTATAAACTGCATGATAGTTGTAATAAAAGCGATATTGATATGCAGTGCTTCAATTTGGGTATGAAATGTAGTATAGAAATAATTTAATTATTGATTAAATATATGATTGAACTTCGCCCATTTGCTAATTGTATTTGTTTATATATTATGTGCAATCCAATATAATAATCAATAAAGACATGTTATTATTATTATTTAGTATTACAAAGTGTATAGGGGCAATTATAGGCCCCTATGGCAAGATCTGCGTGGTCGTAAGTGCGGTTCGTCATAATCCCTGGACATCGTAAAAGCACCTATATTTTTACAGAGTTATAAGTACACCGAATAATAAAATGAGGCAATTCTACTTGAACGCTAGTCAAACAACATTGTTATATAACATCATGTATGTAATATGTTAATTTTGGCTTTCTCGGATTAAAAATAAAGTACCGATTTAGTGTTATCAATAATATTCTTTTTGCAAGTTGCTATGAATTTTTAGTAATGCGGCTAAATATAGAATCAGACTTTAGTATAATTCGAAACATCAGAAAAATTGGTGATACTAAAACGGATTATATTTCAGCAAAATTACCTAAAAATAAAACAGAAAAGAAAAAAGAGTATAACCACAGTTAAATAAAAGTCTAACTTATTTGGAAACCACGTATACGCATATCTATTTACTATACGTTTAAAAAAAGTAGAAACATGACAACAATACGTCGTAATACTTTCAAAAAAATAACATTTTTTGTTTGTTGTTTTAACAATAAGTTAACACATTCGAACGTAATACCAAATACGTCTATTTATTGTTCCTAGTTCTTTTCTTATTGGGTTTATGAAAAAGGGTTGCATCTTATGTTGTTTAGCTTTACCACGTAATTGCTTTGAAAAAGTCGCTAAGTAACTTGTCAGAATTAGTGATTAATGTTCAGTTTTATCAGTTGAGGCATCACTTTACCGTCAACTTCTTTCTTATTTGTCAAATGTTTGGTTAATTCTGTTATAAACTAGAGAAAAATACGCGCTAGCCACGCGCCATATATCACCCTTATAAGTTGATAATTTGCCCTTGAGTTCTAGTATTTGTTATTCCGATAAAATATTTTTGTTTATGCTCAACAATTCTTGTAGTTCATAATATTAAAGGTTAGTTATGGTAAAATCCGTTACCGACAATGTTGTATGTACATAGGTAAATATATTTGTTAGAGAAGCAAAGTAAAATAGAAATAATTAGGAGAAGTTTAGATTTAGTCGCTCACAAGAGAAATTAAAGTTTTGACCCTACGTTATAATAATAAAAAAATCGTATACTGGATTTGCAATTTAAGCAGACACAACTCTTCAAACAACTAGTTAGATAATTATGACAATTTCGTCTTTATTACGTCAGCTAATTGGAATAAAGGTCAGTAAATTCGTCTTGTTCGAAGCTTTCTGGCTAGCACATGAAGAAGATATTATTTAAGTCTTCTAGGTTAGACACACGCCTTAGTATAAGATTACGAGCATCTAAATATATGTAACAAGTATACGCACAACATACATCGTGCGCGAACACCATTCGCTCATTTATGAGTGCACTTTCCATTCATCTACTCCACAAAAAATAACCCGTTCCGTCAGAATTACCCAACTAAAACACAATTAACTAAGAATATGGATCCGCTAGAAAAACTTAATTGCTTTATTTATAATATAATTTGTTTTAATGCCGTCTCAGTGATTTATGACAATCGCTGAAATGCTTCTTTTATGTTTCTCACTCCATTCATGTACGAGTTTTTGCCATTTAATGTTACCTTTGCGTTAGTTTGAAATAACTGTCGAATTTTACTCTAGGGCATTTTAATCATAACAACAAAATATATCTATTGTTGTGCGTATTTTAAAGTGTCATTTGTAACATTTCGTAAGCATATGAGGTTACGAAATGTTACAAATCAGCTACAGGCGCTTATAGACCCTGCAGGAAATCTTTCAGAGGCCACATGTTTTCATAGAATCCCGGTATTAACTTTTCATGAAATTATATCCCAAGGCCTTAGTTGATTTCGAAAAATTAGTACAAACCGAGATGCAAAAAACCGAATCTATTTATTGCGCATGTTATTTTTAAAAACATGTTGCTTTTTTTCTAGTGAAATCATGACTACTGATTTTGCTAGCATACATACTTATTTAAGTTTTACACTACACATAAAAATTGCACTTAACCTCCAAACTACACAGAAAAAAGAACATGGAGAAAGTTACCTCAAAAATGGGAGACAACTTGTCGACCTCCCATTACTGGGATAATTTTACACCTGTAAAAAGCTAACCTGCTAGCAGGTTAAAAATGCACCTAGTATGTTTAACCCCTGATGTAAATTTACATATCATGCGAAAATTTTCCCTGGAGTGTAATTTTTCCGCGGAAAATTCCCATGTGTGGTGAACTTTACTGGGTAATTTTACATATCAAGAAAGTGTTTTTTTTCCTGTTGTAATGCAAATTTCCTTAAAAACGGAATCTCGTATATTACGGATAAATTTTCCGAATTATTTTACCTTACAATTAGCTAAGTTTCTCACTACTAGATCAACTCACGCAATGATGGTATTTAGCTGTAAGTGTAAAATAGACTCATAAGAGAAAGATAGGAAAAATGCGTTTTATTTTAAGGATACCTATTTCATTTTATGGAGAAACATAATGCAGTTCACGGTTGTCTAAAAAAATTATTCGAAATAAATGTAAAAAATAGAAGTTAATATTATGGCTTACTTTTTGTAGAAGATATATATTGTAAATAGTGTAATAACGTCTGCATTTCCAATTTCATCTCTTTTCTACAAATTCAATTTTGTTAAACAGCAGTCTTAGATATCAAAATATTACTTACCAGTAATTCGCTATAAATGTTGTCAACGTCTTCCTAAAAGGATAGTAAACAATTTTAATTATTCAGCAGCTTTTCCTCGTTTGCACTTGGTATGAATGGAAATACATTTTCACCTGCTATTGTCAATATTTTTTGACCCTTTGTAGACATATTTTCTGTAAGTGCTAACAACTATCAACTTTTATACACACAACCGTATACTTTATCATGAAGAGGAACCTCCGATTAATATAAAACACGTCTAGATATTTAGTGATATTGTGGTTCAGTAACCAAATATTACTTCAATTACAATAATAAATCATTTCGCGAGTGCTTGCTATATTCCCAATAGGTTAGATAAATGCGCTAGCTTGCTTATTGAGCTAAACTTAACCTCCCTACACTCGTTCCCTACTCATACCCCATATCTATATCTGTGCTTTTCTTTGAAAATCATAAGTATCCTGAAATCCAGTCAAAGCATGGAAGCTTTCGATGTAAACCATTCCTAATTTAGAGTAAGAAATACGGCACAATTTTTATAAATAGACAATTACAAATTAGGAGCGGCCAATTTAACCCCCTAGCTAATGCCCTAACTACCGTAAGCGACCGCCACTCATCAGTTAGTGGACATTCAAAATAAAGATATGCCCCGCTGTATCTATCTACCACATTCACGCAGTAAATCATTAACCCTCCCAATCCGACATAAATATACCGTAAATTACGTTACCTGTTAAATTTTAAGTCATATTCACATAGAATTAGGAGAATTAATAATTCGCTTTGTGTTCAATTTCATTAGTTTTTACATTTTGTCAACCTCATATTTATATTAAGTAGTTCGACTATATAGAGGATTTTAAACCTGCTGCTGGGAAAAGTACCATGCACCGTGAAAATTACCCTATATTAGAGTATATTGTTCCCAGAAAGTAAAACTTTTCTATATTTCATTAGTTTTACATTGAATTTTGATGTACTTTTACCCCAAAACGCATTTATCTTGCAAAATTACACCAATTATAAGGTATTTTATAATGCGCAACGCACTCCACATTTTGCATACATATTTACCCTTTTAAGTGGGTAAAGCCCTGCTTTTTTTAGAGTGTAGATACGCGCACAGAGCCACCGATAAATAATAGTAGTAGTAGTAGTAGTAGTTTATTGATTATATAGACAAATAAATGTGTATAAATAAATGGTAGGGTATTGTGATCAAAAGTCATTCTGCATTTGATATAGTTGGCATTGGACAACATACTAGGAAATGGCGAATTGACTTACCTACATATCTCATTTTTTTAACAATATCCTAACTTTGAAAGGTATTTTTCAGTTTTCTATATAAGATTCATGTGAGTTTGTGATGTTGTTTCTCATGTTTTTTTTTACTCAGTAGAAAAAAAAATGCTTTTTGTTCTTCTCCATCTTTTAGTCCATATTCCTCCCATTTGTTAGCTTTTTTTTGATACTATAATTACCCATATTTACGTACAATTTTTCTTGGTATTGTCGGAGAATAACTTACGTATCACGCTTTATATGGTTTAATTTATATGTGAATCACATATGGATATATTCTTCAAGTGATTCTCCACATTTTATTTAAATATTTTATTTGTATAAATCAATGGGTGAAAATGAAATTGTTTCTTATATTACTTTATTTTTAGTAATTAAACATGTGCAAATAAAAAAATGGGCAACTTACTACGTGTTGAATAAATTTATAGATTAAAGTTAAACTAAACTAATGCTGTTATGAAAACACGTGTTAGATAAATCCCCCAATCTGCTGGGGGTCAAGTCAGAATTTGTTTTTCTTTATTTGAATTAATTCTAGAACACCACGTGCTTTACATTTTGTTTTTTTAAGCAAAACTACATGACGATGTTTGCGTCCGATTAACTAGTACATGTTTTTTTTTGGCACAACCTAATGTTATTCGAGTATATTTGTGACCTTTTAAATGATGTGTAGATGTTGGTTAGTTTCCCAATATATACGTTATTGCGACGCTGGCATGGGATTTTAAATGAGTTTAGTTTTATAATGGGCGTGAGGACTTTCAGTTTATTGTATAACAGCTTTAAATTATTTCAATTCCGATATGCTATTTTAATGTGATGTGGGGTTAAAATTGTACTGATCTTTTCTAATACATTACATAAGCATGAATGGTAACATTTAATTTGTGATTGTGATGTCTTTTGAGAAGGCTTAAAAGAGTTATTATAATAAATTGAAGTATTATAATTAGGTTTGTGTTGTGATCATTTGAAAAACTCCTAGAACTTTCTCAATTTTTTAGCAAGAAGTTGAGACTTTAGCCTTTCATCTGGCTACTACTACAATTATTACGAAATCCTATATTCAATTACTTCGTGATAATTATCGCAGACATTTTGTAAATAAAATATCGTGCACCGCTGCTAAATATTTCCTCTGACTAAGATTGTATACCGGTTTACCGGTAACTGGTAATTTGACCAAAAAATGTTCGGTAAATTTGCAGACATAGAGAGCACATGCAAAGTAAAAAATTAACGTTTAAAAAAAGATTAAGATATACATAGCAGCAATAAGACTGGTAGCAATATATGGAGCAGAAACGATGAGCTTAACAAACAAGAACCAGGAAAAATTAAGAAGTTTTGAGAGAAACATAATGAGGAGGATATACGGACCAGTGAAAACAAATGGAGTGAAAAGAGAAGATTAATGAACTATGAAATAACAATAGAATGAGAGGAGAAGATATATTTAAAGTGGTGAAAGCGCAAAGGATAAGGTGTACGGACACATATACAGGAAGAAAAGATGATCTAGTGAGGAAAATAACCATTGGAGACGGGTAGAGGAGAGAAGTAGAGGTAGACCGAAGTTGAGATGGAGGACCAGGTCGTTAACTGATTTAAGAATCATAGGAGTAAAAGGAATACAACAAAAATTACAAGACGAGAACAATGGAGGAGAATAGTAGAGGAGACGAAGACACACAGCAAAACTATAGTAAGGAACAAGAGCAAACAGGATTTATCCGCCTGAAAAATGGATTTTTAGAACCTCATCCACTGAGGTGGTCACTATTCTACAAGGAATGTATGACAAAATATATATTATATATTGGAGTAGAGGACATTGAAGCAATATGCTCGTACAGCATCTCCTGCCGTACTGAAGAACTAAAACGGTTATCTGGCTATTCATAATTTTCCTAATGCTAGCGCGTCCTCTAGCCGGTAGCAGGCGGAAATTCTCACCCTGAATGCCATCTGAGCATTTGAGAGGGCATGCTTATGATATAAGAGTAATGAATATAGATGACGCTAGAATGTTTAAAATTTGATTTTACTAATTTAATTAAAGTATTATATTGATTTTTTTTATATACCGAGCTGTGTACTACCTTGTGGCATTACAGTATATATGTAACTACAGGATACCAGGATAACATAATGGATTGTATATTTTAACTCAATAGATAATAAATGGGAGATTAAATACAAAAAAGCCACGAGGCTGCAGTGCTTTCAGAGACTCCTTGTCAGATAGCTGCCACAATAGAAAGAAGGTGCCATCAATGAATAAGAATGAGTTTAATAGCAATCATTTTGGCATAGTGATGGAATCGTTAGCAGGATACTACGCAGTGATAGGGCAGACTGAGAGTTGGGATTAACAATTGAAATACCCACTGTAACTGTATAATAGAATGACAAAGACAGTTTACCACATCCTGTGTGAATGTCGGACTCTGGAGTCAAAAGAGCAGGGAATTTTTGATAAGCCAAAGATTAACCCGAAGTGTCAGCCAGCTGAAAACCTGTACAGATTAATAAATGGCACTAGGATAATGGAATGGCTAGTATAATATTATGAATGAAAGAAATGAGAAATTGAATACGAAAGGCAAGAGGCTGCACTGCAATGTTTGCGCAGACTACATGTCAGACGGCTTCCAAAACCAAGAAAAAAAAAGCAAATTGTGTTGAAGAGTAGAATATGCAAATATATGTATTTGGCATGTGCTGTATGTGTTTATATTCTCCAAGAAGTTATTTGTATAAAAACTTGTCCTTGTGTCCAAATGAAAAAAATCGAAATTGCGTATATTTACTTAAAAAGCTTTTGGTTTTGAAAATAGTGTTGCTAAAAATAGAAGTAATACATAAATGATGATAGATTACGTATGATAGATAACGTATTTTTGACGCGCAAAACTTTATGAGCAATAAAAAAGGAAATTAATGTGATTTTGTGGCGGTATACGATATATCAGAACATCGAATAATCGGTATCTGACCGCTAAATTCTACTGATTCCATATATAGTTGCAGCTCTGTGAATAATGTTTAAGGCGGCTAAGTATGTAAGTCTACTATGACGTATAAATAAACTTAAGGTGTGAAATTATTTATGTGTTTCCTATTGCAAAATATGACGCAGAAACTGGTCTACCTTTACAGTATACATGTTTATGACAGTGTAGAAGAAAAAACGGTTACACAATATATCAATTAAATTAATTGAACGTACGTTATTACTCATTGGAAATGCATTTTAATTTTCTCTGCAAGCGCGTCGTTTACAAATAAAGACGGCGCATTCCAAAACGAATCCGAGTTGGACGTGCGTCCATTGTTTTAACTATATAGCGTTTTGTTGAAGTATGTACGTACGTCTATAAAAATGGCATCGGTGTCGTCCCCGTGTCTTTCGTCACATGATCACCATGAAATAATAGAACTGACTCATGACCGAGATATATGGAGTTTAACACATCCCACTCAATCCCAATGGTTTTATTAGAGATGACGAAGTGGGCGATGCAAATAGTCTTACGTAATTTACATTTTCTCGCAGAGACAAAACAAAAAAAAAAACAGACAACAACAGTTAAAAACACGTTGTTGATCTTTATAGTGGACAAATAGAAATATATAAACATATGAATTTAAGTAATAAATATGTTTGTCTCAAAGAGACTTTACGTTACGCAGTTGTAGACCGTTACATAAACAATATACAAATTAATTGTGCACACGTGTTTCCAGAATCCATGTTTTTTTCAATTATTAATTGCCAATATCAAAGCTTATTAATTAACCTTCAAATACTTTGCGATCTCCTTTGCACACATACCTACCTTATGTTTAAGTTGCCATCCCAGTAACATCATTTCAACTTTTTCGGAATTGAGAAAACTTTCCACTATGCATATAACAAAATTGTTTCTAATTTTGTATTTACCTGCATTAGCTATGCCTATAAACACGCCGCAAAATGCAAAACTCTACGTCACGTTTGAATAATGACAGCAACAACACTGTTACCATTCCGCTGTGTCTATTTACTAGCTCTCACAATAATCTTAAATGAATACTGCACTTATCTAGTCCATCCTTCTGTTTTCCAAAACATTCCCAAAAAAAGAGTTCCGCAAAAAAGGATGTTGTTATAGCAAATATGCATTTGTAGTAGAACTTATGAATGAATGTTATATTTTCCTTCAAAGTAAGTGAAAATAGGCAAGATAAAACAAAATATATCTTGAATTTTCTGAGACTTGTGGAGTTATGATGAACTTAACTCACTTTTTGAGCATATTCAGCAATACTACGAATATTTTTCAAACAAAATAAAATACTATCTAGTATTAAGAGATAGTGAGTATTCTCAAACGCTTTTATTGCATATGTTTCTTTCGTCTGCATTACCTAGTCACAAAGAGTAGCAAAAGTAGGCGCAAGCAAGTTCTGCAAGGACAGCAGATCTGATTTTACATAAAATATACTGAAGACTGTTAAAATCATAGGATTGATAGCCTTTCACCATGAGTTTGCTAGAAGATGATTGTTACCGATTTTGGTAATACAAAGAAGAAGCTATAGTCCTTATCCTATGCAATTACTATGGCTTGGCAAACATAAGTTTTTTACTACTGGGCTTGCGGAACCCAAGGGTACGAGAAAGTGTAAAGAAACTACTCTGGAAGGAGTTAGGTCCAATTAAAAAGATAACATTGCAGAACATTTGGGATACAAGAGATCACAATAAGTCTCAAACGGTTGCGCTGAAGATAAGCATATATGACGCGCCCAATCCTCATTCTAAAAGATGTGCCTAGCTAACATCGGACCTACAGCCTTACTAGGCGATTGCTACAAAAATCGAAAGAGGCTAACTAAAGTTGACACTAATATTCTCCGATATGTATTTGTTTCAGAAAGAATAGTTGTTGTTACAACTGGGTATACCTCTAGCATTACTTTTTAACTTAAAGCTTGAGGATCAACTACACATGATATTTAATCGTTTCTTAAGTAGATAGGCAAAATAGTTCTTAGAATAACTAAAGCCTGAATCTGCTAAAGATCTATTGAGCAAAGATAGGAAGACTGTGAAAAGGATAGTAGATTTGTTGACCGGTCATTGTAGATTAAATAGCCATACCTATGTATAATATAGACCTGGATAATAACGTTATTTGCAAAACTCTGTCAAGAGGACGAAGAAACTGCTGTCTATGTTTTGTGCCACTTCGATGGCTCGGCGAGGACAATTTCTCTTTCATTCGTATTAAAAATACATTTGGCTATTGATTAGTTGAATTAGTTCCTGATAGTTGAAGTATCATATAGAAACAAACGCTTTGCAGCACATGAGATAGCCTTTATTCCTACCTACTTGTTGGTTAATTTAACCATTTTTCTCTTCGAATGTACTATTTACATAATATTTGAGTACAAGGAAATCGCCTTACTAAAGTAAATACTATTGAAACAATGAATGGTAGAAATTGTATTAAATATTTTTGTGAGTTGGATCAACAGTAATATGTTGACAACAGGATTAATACGAATTTAACTCGTATTTAGAACGTAAATAGTGCTCAGATAACTGAGAAACGGTTAATTAAATTATTTTTTCTCTCAGTGAAGTAAGAGGAAGAGAAATATGATAAATGTAGAAACGCAACAAAGACAAAACAGAACAAGAATTGAATTAGAAGTTTGTTTACAGTAATAATCCATATAATAACTTATTTAAACTAGCTTTTTCAACAGACCTCTGAAACTCTTGTTCTTTTTTATTTTTTAAACAAAGCCATTTGAAAAACATGCATCAACAGACATTCTATAAGACTTAAAGCACTCATTTTCCACATTTTTTAGAACGTGTTTGTGGAACTTTTTTAACATTCTGCTAACAGTATAAATGGTAGGTGTCAAATTAGATATTGAACATCTATCAAATCTATTAATGTATTTTTTATTGGTTGCCTTTTCCAAAAACAAATTTGGTTAAAAAATGTTAAAAAAAATTAGAGAACAAACTAATTTTTTAAACGGATTTTTTTTTATCATTATATACTAATTACTTAAGGTGAACTAAATATTTTTGGTTTGTAGAATTTGAATCAGGATACATTTCGTTCAATCAATCTAATTATATTTTGCAACAGCACTAATATTGCAAAATTATTTTTATCACTTATAACCGCCCTAACATTTACATCTATCGATCAACAAGGTCACATTGATTTATTTATTTAGAATCACGGAAAGTTCCATTATATGTTATATAAAATGTAAACAGGCGAAAATCTAAGCCTTGTTTCCTGTAGTAGATAGGACCGCTCACGGAAGTAACTTGAAAAGTCAGCAAACGAAGACACCCTTTATTTATAAAAGGCTAAACAATACAAATCATCCTAACCCCGTGCTCCACCTAAAGGTACTACACGAGCTAGCTATTTTAAGTACTATATGGATTCAATAACAATTGCAATGTTTCTACTCTAACTATAAATAACAAAAATGTAATAAATATGCTGCAATATGCAAACAACCAAAAATGTGACTAGTTCACGGAATCGCGAGTCTAGTGTAATTCGGTCAACTCAGTTGTTATCATATTTGTGCCCATGGAACGACTTCAGTTATCTCTCAGCACTAAGGGAAAACCATGGCAAAAACCTTACTTTGAGAGCAAGATCTGGAAAGGAGTGCCAGACCTTGTTGCTGATACCGGAAAATTGTTATTATCCTTCTAAGTTTTGAAGAGACAGCCTCCATGTCCCCACAATTCCTCCGACAGCCGTGCCCGTCTTCAGGTAACTACTCCCTTCCTCACACATCATAAATTTGAAGTTGAGCAGGATAGAAGTAGGATCTAAAAACAAACAAAACAACAGGAGTACCTATTCTAATACTTAACAATAACTTAACCCTAATTATTCAATATTTCAATATCCTTATAAACAACAAAAGCCGCCCCCGTACCACCGTCACCCCTCCAAAAGTGCCTATAAATTTGTTATAAGCAATACTTTTTAATTCTAAATCGCCCGGTTCAAATCTAATTTTCGTTGCCGTAATTAAAACTTGAAACCCTATTTTATTCGCGTCGCTATGAAATTTAGGTTCCCTCAAACATAAATCTATGGACACCTAATATACTCGAAATAACGCACGCCGCGTCTACCGAAATAGATGAATACGCGTTCACGGCCCTAGCCGTTAACAATTTTTACGCCCGATTAATTGCTTTGTTTCTTTAATTTCGCACGCGTCTTCCCATATCGTTCCTGCGTACAATATTACCGGTTCTATAGCGCCCCTGTAAATAGTATCCAGCCACGTTACCGTTTAAAGCCCACATGATCCTAGCCGATGCTCTAGTTTTATTACTCATTTCCTTACCTTTTGCGGTAAAATATACGCTTTAAAATTTAATTTATCATCTAAAATAACCCCGAGATATTCAACAAACTCTTTGCAATAAATTCTATCCTCCCCTAATTTAAATGTAGGCTGTCTATGCCTCGCTTTGCCAAAAAATTCCGCCTTTGATTTGTTCGCATTAAAATTAATTTATTATCTAAACTCCAATTTAAAATATTTGCTAAAGCCTGATTACCCTTATTTTTTAACGTATTATATTGCCCTGCTTTAACAAACAACGTAGTATAGTTCGCGTACGCGCCTACGTATATTACAATCCTGCGGAAATATAATTTCAAAGAGACTATTATATAAAATATTCCAATACACCGGTCCCGATCACGAACCTTGCGGACAACCTTAGTAATTTCCCTTGAAATACTAACCTGGTTCCTCAACTATCGCGACTCTATCAAAGAAATATCTACTAGCGATTCTAACCAAATTACCTGGGCAACTTTAAGCTGTAATTGTACAATATTTTTTGGTCACTGGACTTTATCAAAAGCACCTTTAGTATCTAACAACTAACAATATAATCGTGCTATATACTTTTTCTAACCTGACAGTTTTAACAGAATTTTGCAACCCTATCTGTTGCATCTACAGTTGATTTACTCTTACTAAATCCATATTGCCCTACAATCATAGAATTTTGAGATCATAAAAAAAAATCTATTCTATTTATAATTAAGCTATCTAATGCCTTTCCGATAACTGGTATAGGATAGGTCTATAACTGCATACTTGCATCTGTCATTTCAGTTTTATACGGTTTAGGAATAACCTTATATAATTGACGTTTCCAACAAACCGAAAAAATGCCTCTATCTAAACATTTATTAAACAGTTTCGCGAAAAAATATGGTCCTGTCCCATAAGCCGTTAATGCAATATCAACACTGATACCGTCTATACCCGATGCTTTACGTGGATTCATCGACTTAAAAGCAACTTCTATTTCAGAATCATAAAAAGCTAAATCACCTGCATCCCTAGATTCCCCACTCGCTAATTTCCTAATACGCTTATGCTCCTCCCCGTCAGTTATAATTTATAACTGTGTTCACTGCAAAAAAAAAAACAATTTAGTAATAAATCCCCAGTTTCCTCTGCGTTCTCCGTAGACGAAGACAAGTTAGGCGAGGACTTGAATTAAGCACGGAAAAAATACTCGGGGAGTTGATCGTGGAATTTGACAGTGTAAATATAGTTGTTTGCAGAAAGTGATTGTTATTATTAATAAATACGTCACAAGAAAACCCCTAATAAAAAGCCTCGTGTAGAAGATACTAAACGGGTAAGTACAAGACTCCAGTACGTCATTAATTAAGTAAACGCCACACTATTCAATGAATATAGTCTTTTACGGCCTTGTGGGATGCGCCCATCGCAAAAATAAGCTAAAAGTAAATTATAAAACACAATTATAATTTCAAAATATATAATTCTCTACCAAAATAGCTTCAAAGGATATTACTACTAAACAAATGCGTGCAAATATTGCTGTGGTAAACGATTAGTAATACGCTGGGTAAGGCGCATGGCACGAGTTTGTTGTCTAACCGCAAATGTTTGCAATATGTACTTGATGGTAAAACCAGAAGCATAAATAATTTGCATATGGAATATGCAATAAGATACAAGCGTGCCTCCTCGTTTATTGCATCTACCTGTAATAAGTACCCTATACCTATCTGATAAATTTTGCCTATCCACTATCAAACATTTGAAACGACGCAAATTTAGTGGTATAAATCAACGCAGTATCTAGAAATATAATATGGGAACTAATTCAGCTATCTTCCCTGAATATACTATTGAACAGAATTTTTTACATTGTTTTTCTATTATCATTGTTACTCACTAACTATGTGGCTTTTGTATTATTTCAATTTATATTGCAAGTTTATATAAATGTTATCTTCCTCCCTTTTATTCTGTAGTTATTGGGCCTCGCCTCTTGGACGAATTAGTGTATCGTTATTATTACTATAACCAACGTGGACTAGATATCCAGGCCTTAGACAAGGTATAGACTAGGGTGGCCAATCCGCGGCTCACCGCCTGTAATGTTGCGTCACGCCGTATATAATTTTGGGATGTCACAAAATATTTTTATTTTATGCATTAATTTTGTTTTTAGCGTAATTCATTGTAAGGTTTTTGCTTGTGTATTATTTGTGTAAATATTTCAAGGAATAAAGGTTTGAAGTCTATAAAAAAACAAATATATTGTTGTGGAACATGAATTACCAACCAAAGTAGATATAATAATTTTATGTACACACCTGTTTGTAGTGAATCCAGTATATATTGGGTGTAAATCAATTTGCACCGTAGTCGTGATAAATAAATGTATAAATTTATCGTCTGGTAACTGTATGGTTTCAATATAATTTCCTCGGTAACGACACCATTTCAGAGGGGTGGAGACTCAGCGTAGTTCGTATTAAATAAATGAGTTGCAGTCCATGGAGACGAGGTTGCGCTGATAAAATTTTTCTGAAGAAGGTTGTTTTATTTTTCGTCAAGTCAAATCAATTAAATCATATTTCTGCAATATATTCGAAATCGAAGGAGATTTCTTTGTGAATTGATATATTTACCATCGGCCTAAAACTATATAGAAGAAACGTCTCGATTTTCAACAGTAGAAGAAATTTGCTGTGTTAACAAACCTTGGCACCTTTTCTTTTGTGGAATCGTACAAGTCTCTGATGTTTTGAGTATAATGATACACTTTGGATTCTTTGAAGGAAATTTTTCCCTGGATTTCCTGGCACCGGGGTTGTACTTTTGATGTGGATCCTTTTCTGCAACATCTTTGGTTTGTCACTGCAAAGAAACTCTATCTTGAAATACTTTGGGGTGTATGCAAGCCAATGTTCGAGGGTATTTTGTCTAATTAATGTTTAAATTTCGGTGTAAATAACTATTTAAAACTTCGAAAAGTTTGAGGTTATTTTTCATATTCGTAAATGAGAGTTGATGTATAGGTTGGTAGGCATGGTTGGTGAATTCATCTTATGATAGCGGAATAGCGGGAGATTTAAAAGTTATTTTGAAAATTTAGGAATCCAAAATATACAGGATAGTAGTTGATATTGGATTTAGATATTCCAAATAAGTGCACTCACCCTGAGGAAGAGTTCTTATACTTTTTATGTGTTTTTGATATAATATTAAATAATAAATTGTGCATGTTATTGATGTTTTGCACTGTTTTATTAATAAAAAAGCATTCAATATATTAAATGATTAAAATTGAACTATAAATTTAGTAGTAGTAGATTTAGAAGGCATAACACGTACATCCATCTCGGAAACCTACCTACTACTGATAAAAAAGTAGAAAGATAACTACTCATTGGTTAAAAAGAGGGCAGATTACTAATGCGCATGTTCTACAGTGATTCAAGGCATATCGAGCACAAGCTCATAGCCATCTAGGGAAGAGGGATTGTATTTTTGATTATTATTAAACATAGAAGTATAGGTATCTGTAAAGACAAAGCATATTTAAGAATAAAAGTTTTTTTATTTGTTATATTAAAAAAAATATTAGCTGAACAATCCATTAGGGGATTAGGGAAAAAATTATATTCATTTTCAGGTAGGTATTCTGTACATTAGCGTCAATTAACGTCTCATCCGTTTAATCCCTGTATTTAACATTGTCTGCTTCATCAGGAGAAGTAAACTACTGGGCAGATAGGCCATTCATTATGATGAAAAGAAAAGCGTACGTTTCAAGTTGCAAAAAAAAAAAACAAGAACAAAACGCTTCTAAAATTATTACAAATTTAAACAGTTTAGAAACGTGACATTCATTTCACATGATAAAACGGATCAGTTCCAAATGTTCCAGCACATAGATTCCCATAACTTTCTTATTTATAAATATTTTTTAATAAAATTCGAAATGTGTTACTTGCATTAACTGTTTTATAGTTTTTCACCGGTTCTATCGGAAATATATTTAAATTTAAAATTTTAAGTGGAACACCTGTATATTTTCATAGTATCGGATTCTATTTGATTCATTGCGTCCGATAACGTATGATCCGTTGGTTTTTGTTTCCTTGGTTACCAGATATTTGAATTTTTCAAAATATTTAGTGCCGCGAACACCTAAAAATATTCCTTACCATTAACCTAATACCAAGAAAATAGAACTGCTCCAATCTCTTGTTTTATACGCTTAGTAGGACGCAACAAAGTACAGTAACAGTTTCTATAGGTTCTCGATCCTCCGCATTAATCTAAAAAAGAAATTTCACCAGATTCCAATAATACCAGCAAGTACTTAGTATTTGAGTTAAAAGTTATTGCTCTGCAGATTAGAAATGCTGAATATATTGAAGGTAATAAGTAGGTAGTATCATAGAAAAGCTACCTGACTACTCAACAATAATTTTTGTAGCTCTGCAGTATGCGATGCTGACAAAATACTGGAAACTTCTGCTTGGGCTTTTGTATATTCTTTATCCTATTAAAGCTGCTGCATATCAGTCTGAATATAGTACCATACAGTACTTTAAGGAAATTCAGATTTTATAATACATGTAGTAATAGCCCACAACCAGTAATATTCTTTTGTGTTATTATTCAACAGAACTTCACCACTTAAATATACTTTTTTATCGTGTTAATTAAAATATTTTTGATAGAAGATATGTATCAAATAACAGTTTAAGGAATATGATGACAAAATTTCTAATAAATCCGTGCGACTAATGCAACTAAGACGCTTAACGTAATCACCATGAATAAGTACCATAAACTTATTAGTATCTATTGAGCGAGGTTTGCGTAAACAGGTACATATACCTTTTTCTAAGTAATCCAGGAAATATAAGGTTTATAACTTAATGAAGCAAGAGCAAATGACCCAGATCTAGATAAAAGAGAAAAAGAAGCAAGCCTACGCACTGTCAACGCTAATCTCATTAAAATTATTTCGTAATTCTTAAACCGTTAACGAAAAACGTTTAAAATTCCTGACTACCTTGATTAGACCTTGGACACTCCCAGACACACAGCATACATATACAGATGTAGTTGGTGTTTGTTTACTCCTTTGCTAACCAAAGTTATTGGAATGAAACTTATATCTGACGGTTATGAATAGTTTATTGTTGCTATAGAAGAAAAATAATCGAAATATAATATAACCAATGCATACGTAGATGCAGTGATATAAAGCAGGTTTGTCCGCACTTGTACGACTATTAATTAATCGGAAAAATGTGTTATTGTACGAGTGGTTAACTATTATGTAAGTGATTATTCTAAGAAATTAAATTGATAGTTACTTATGAAGTGTTTTTCCTTGTTATTTAATCACGTAAAAATGTTGTGCCAAACACCTGAAAAATATTGCGGTCGAATGAAAATACTATTAGTCACGGGTAATAATAGCTATACAATGAAAAAACGAAAACATAAGTAATAATAATAGTATACTAGATATACGCATGTTTCTTCAATTATTATTTCTCGTTATTATATTCTATGCAAAACTCTTATTAATTAAATATTTATACCTAATACAATAATAATATAATTTAAATTTAATGCTTTAGTTCCATGAATTCACTAGCACTTTCGTCCACTTAGTGGAAGTGCTGTTTTTTTTATAACATATTGTTAGGAAATAGGTACGTTCCCACTAAACATTTTTGTATTTCAGAAACGTTTCAAAAACAAACTTTTTACGTATGAGATGATATAAGAATGTTTATTTATTACTACTAAGTGCTGTTTGTACGGACACGTTAATCTTGAATAAATTTTAGTTGGCACGAATATGTGACTTCATTGTATGAAAAATGAAATGTTACATTTTAAGGGTCAGTTAAAATGAATCCAAGATTAAGCTGTCGGTGTAAATCGAGCCTCATAAAATAAAATACATTTGCATCTGAAAAAGGATTAATTAAAGGATTGTTAATATTAAAGTTTTCAATGCAAACACAATACCTTTGGTGGGCCTTTGGTACCGTAAATTGGTTTGTCAGTGGGCTACAACCAATTCAAAATACTTATGGCACATTGAAAATTTTTTTTTAGGACGGGCACTCTAACAGTAACAATGATTTTAAATAATTATATGCACACAAATAATTTTACAAAATATAATCACCGTTAAATCTGTCAATACCTTTAAGCTTTCCGATTCTATATCATTTGCAATATAGTATAACAGGATAGGAACTGGGTAGATATTTTACAAACGAATTTTCGTAAATTCCTATTGTCAAACAAGTTTTATTTTTCAAAACTAACGTCAGTTATAGTGTATTAAAACACACTTGCCACAGATTTACATCCTTCATTCATATTCAAGCAAACAAAGTAAGTTTTGTAACTGCACTAACCATAACTACTTTACACAGAAAATCACCATTACCTCTCTCTTCTTCTGACAAATGCAAATGTGCGCGTGCGCATTTAACTTTGCGCAATCGAAAATGTTTTTGAAACTGTCGAAATATTTAATAAAACAGGTATCCAGACATATTTCCAAATGCTTGCTAACTAATCGACCTACATTTGGCACCCCCAAGGATTTTTCAGGGTTGTTTAATGTAAAGTTATAAAATGTTATAGTATTTTCATTTATATTTACAAAATCACGCTAATCATACAATAAAAAGAAAGTTTTGAAGAGCAAAAGCATTATACTTTGCTAAAAAATACATAACTCTCTTTTTAAATAATAATTAACTGTTTAATCATAGGCACGTACACTGGGTGTATTTACTGTAATAAACAGTTCAGAACTTGTCTAGCAAATTGTAAATTCGTTCATTTAAATACGTGAAAAGTACTTCAAAACTTGCCGCTAATTTAATACAGCTAATAGTCTATCTATTGATACTTGGATACAGGAAATTGCATCAATATATGGTCGGATCCAAGAAAAGTAGGCCCAAATTTAGATTCAAATGGAGGTCTACAAGGCAGTTATCATTAGCATTTCTTTTCAGGAAAAATTGTGCAAGAATACTCAAATGGTCATTACAGATGAATGTTAATTTAAATACAATATTGGTATATATCGTATATATACGTTTTAGGCAAAAAATTAGTGGAACTGAGATACCACTGAATGGGTAGCGTTAAATTGTAAGAGCGACCAACGACCCAACCGTCTCCTCTCGTGGTCAAAGAAAGAATGGGACAACTAGAAATTGCATGTCAACTCCCATCGATTGTTCATCTAATATCAGTCCACCAACTGACATTTAAACAAGGACTGAAATGGTCACTAAATGATCGCTGCTCCCCCTATAAGGGAAATAATCAAAATAGATAAATAGTAAAGGAACATTAACAAACAAATAGTAAAGAAATTGCAGGAAGGGCAATTTGCGTTTGCAAGTTTCCAATTAACAATAAAATACCAGCATTAACATTTTAGTATCATAAATAACATTTTAGCATGATTTATTATAATAGTTATATAACAATTTACATATGACAAGTAAATTATGCAATCAGGCACGCTCGTTGTTGCAGGGAAAAAATCGTATCACATGTTCTATGCTTAAGAGCTGTTTTAAATGAGTATAAAATTAATCGAATTAAATGTTAATAACCCAAATTAACATAGCAATACATGTTATCAAAAAGGTAAATTAAATTAACCAGTTTCTCTGGGTCCCATTAATTTGAATAATTAAAAAAAAAGATAACTTTGATTACACACCACCTCCATGCAACTTTGTAACGTTTCACGTTAATATAAAATAAATTGCTTAGTTTCTTAAATCACATTTAGAAATAATTAATAATTTAAATGTAATTTTATCAATTTAATTTAATCACTAGCACATTCTGTAATTAATCACTTGTATCTAGTTTTGGAACATGTTTATTTACATCATATTTTCTGAACATACCTGTTTCAACTGTCAATGCTGTTTTTGCTTTCATTGTATGGTATATAAGCGCGGCTTTCTGTGTTAACAATCCCTTCTTTTACTGACCGCCGACACAGCACCGATATCCGACACTGCTGTACCGACTCTCTTGGTAATCTCTCTCGTGGAAGAAACTGCGTGGAGATTAACAAGGACATGAGCTGTAAATTTTTGCACACTTACTTTGGCAGGAGCCAGAATTTGTGGGCAAAAGTATTTCAACTATTCTGACAAAAGAAATACCTACATATTAATTTGTTTGGGGCAGAAGCTATCGACATTTGAATTGGTAATTTCACGCACGTGCTTCTTATTTTGGCATCAGCTAATTTAGAAGCAAGATCGCAAACCGGACAGCTATAACTGCAGAATCTCTCTTATTGTTTTGACCCAGGCAAGAGCTAATTCAATTCAGAAAGATCTGATTTACTGCTGCACTCATCCTGAAATAGGCAAGGGAGTTATTTCTTGCATGAGGAAACTAGACGATTAAACCGCACTGCGATATTGGGAGCCCGTTAATTTGGTAACTAATTTCTCGATTATTGCTTTGCATTTCTATGTAATTTTCTGTACTTTTGTTGTATGTATACTTGCTCGCTGCTCGCTGAAAATAAAGAGCTTTATTTTGCTAATTTTACCCCGCTGTGTATAAACTCACCTCCTGTATATATAATTTTCTGTGTGTAAATAAAGTTGTTTAATCAAAATACCCGACTTTTGACTGAATTAGATCGTAACCCTGGCTTACTCACGTTACTTAGCTACTTGTAGAGCAATCTAAAACAAATTTTATTTAATTTTCAAAATAGAACCCCGTTACAACTTGCACACCGTAATCGCAAAAAATGCATAAATTGACCAAATATTTGCTGCTTTGTGCATCAAAATGGTATTGAAATGATGAAATTTTGAATGTACACTTGTCTATCTGCTATCGAAACGTAAGCACATGAATGTTTCATGAAATAAGTATGATTTTTTTCAAAAGCTATTAGAAATAGACGCAGTAACACTTAATACTAATCGATGTAGAATCTTGCGCCGCATTCAATGCTGCACTGAAAAATACCACGTTCCATATGAGAAAAAAAAAGGTTTTTTACTTTAGAGATATCCATATTGGACATGAGCTTCTGAACACCCTGTATGAGGTATTGCAGTTACCGCTGTCGCAATTAATACCTATGACTGTGTACTTGCATCCACGTCAATAGAATACCTTAATGTCTAATAGCCTACGAGATATTTGATTTTATTGGAACGAGTGCAAAACGTAAAAATTTGAGAAAATTGCAAATATCTCAAAAACGATTAGCTTTAGGAATAGAAAACATCAATTGAAACTTATCAAAAATTATGCAAGAAATACAGTGGATCCATAAAAATTGGACTATTACATTTAAAATAAGAAAGTTGATATCGACACCCTGTATACTAAAAGTGCTATAAGGCTGAAATTTTTTTGCTTAAATAGATCATAGTCGGCCGTGACTACTCTGCAAATTTCAAAATCAAATTCCTGCTAGAAGTTCGAAAAATTCTAATGACCTATTTCGGTGGGACACCTGTATAATGGCAAATGAGACAAGGAACCGATTATCGGTTTCAGTTTTTTTTTTTTTGTGCGCACATGTCTTTCAATTTTTTATTTTGGTTTAGGTAACGCCTAAAGCCATGCAGTACTGTCTCATTTAACTGACATTCTATCTCTAACCGTTTGCGAAGTCTCAGTGAGATCGCATTATTTGGTAGGTAATTCTGTATTTAGCCTTAATTGAATTGAATATGAATTTTATTCAAAGCGCAAAACACAGATAATTTAGATAACCGGAAAACGGACGTGTACATATGTGAATTGGTTTATGCAGAAGTTATATAAATCACACATTTTCCGTTATATACCTTACGCCGCACGTAAATACCAAGACAGTTTAGGTATTATAAATAGGCAGTCATAACACAGATGCACGTATATGCGTTTGTGAACTTATAGACAACACGAGCGCACACAAGTTGTCCATACATATATCTTCCCTCGCAATCAATCTAATGTTCAATTATTATATAACAGTCTTAAGTGGTTATTCACGGTCCGAGCTACTGAAGTGACTCTGAGAATCTAATTAATTTAAATGACGAGTCCTCTGTAATGGTACTCCGCACGCTAATAGAAATCTATTTTGAGATTGAAATCGTTTATATGCCCTATATGATAATATCGTACCATTGATAATTTTCGATTGGCTCGCTCTATAGGTTTTTTCTTCACTCTGAAAACGTCAAACCAGTTTCGAAAGTGCTACCACACATACTGAAGCGGTAGGCATATTTCTCATAGCTATTGATTTATCTTCGACGAGAAATCGAAATAAGAGCAAATTGAACACCATATAAAAAAGTCGTGTGCAGTCAGTATTATTAATGTTCTCGTTCAGAGAAAATAAAAGATTTGTCTGTGAGATAAATATTACCCTTTAAGGGAATTTAAAATTTACAGCGTTACTGATTGTTATAGTATTTATTGCTTTCATTTACGTATCTATTCCTTATCTTAAAAATGATTTAGTATTGATTGTAATATATCACTTGGAAGGTTGGTATCAATTGCATACCTTTCAAAGTATTATTTCCGTATTGATATATATCGTACGGGCAAATTCTATGTGGTATTCTTACTAGGTTTAAAATTCCAAACTGAAGCACTAAGTTCATTAAATGGTTCAACACATATTGCGTTTATAAGGTTTTCTCTCAGTTCAATAATTTCAGTTATGTTATCTAGATAACTGCATTGTTTCAGTTATATACTAGGAAACCGAAATTTCAGATTTTTTGAAACTCTAGAAACCGAAAGAGTATGGTGTAAAGACAATGCGATTTTTTCTAGCTGCCCATTAAGCTCTCCTGCTAATTCACATGATTTTTGTAAATAATTTCAGGTATTTTTTCTATATCATCCTTGGTTATGTAACGCACTACAATTGATATTGGAAAATAAATATGTATATTGGTATGGAATAGTTTCCATAACAATGAATTTCCCTAATAATAAATGTAATTATTATTTTGTGTACACACCTGTTTGTAAATCCAGTATATATTGCATGTTAATTACACTGCATCGTAGCCGTGGTAATTAGGAATATACGTTCATCGTACGGTAACTTGTTGTTGATAAAAATCTTCCTTTAAAAATTGTTTTATTTTTAGAGAATCCAAATAAATTAAATCGTATTTCCGTAATCTCTTCGAAATTGAAGGAGATCTACTATGTAAATTTCGTATTTACTATTGGACTAAAAATATATAGATGAAAAGTCAAGATTTTTCATCATTACAAGAAGAGTTCTTTGAATTAACATACCTTGGTACCATTTCCCTGGTGGAATTGTACATATGTTGCTGTTTTGAGTTTCGCGATGTACTTTAGATGATTGGAAGGCTTTAGCTATACTATGATACTGATGTCGTGTCCATTTTTGATGTGGCTCCTGTTCCTGTACTATGTTTAGTTTGTCATTGCGAGAAGACTCCAATCTGAAATACTTTGGGATGTGAATTACGGAGGTATTTCTTATAATTATTCTTTAAATTTTTGTGTAAATAAAATTTTAATTTAGCATTTCGTAAACTTTGAGGTTATCTATATAACTGTAAATGACAGTTTACATTGAAATTTTAATTTGTCTAAGTTGATAGGCATTGCTAGTGAAATTCATTGTATGAAATTTTTGTATTTGGATGTTTTGGATGATTTTAAATAAGAATTTAATAATCCAAAATATACTGGATAGTAGTTGAAGTTTGAGTTTAATATTGCAAATAAGTGTACTCGCCTTGAGTAAGAGTTCTTATGCTCCTTAAATGTTTTGAATATACAATAGATTGTGCATGTTATCGATATTTACACTGTCTTTATTAATAAAAGCTGGCAACACATTAAATGATTAAAATTAAACTATAAATTGAATATTTAACGAAGTAAAGGCTTATACTATTACAAGTTATTGATTTAGAAGACACATCACATGCAGCCTCCTCGGCAACCTAGTTACTACTGGTAAAATAGTATATACTACTTATTGCTTGATAAGAGGGGAGGTTACTAATGCACATGAGCTGCAGCGGTGAATTCGAAGCATATGTATAAGATCTTAGCCATCTAGCGAAGGGGATTGTATCCTTGAATACCATCTAATAAGTCAGATTAAAGAATAAAAGTTTATATTTGTTATTAAGTAAAATATTATCCGTGCAATCCTTTATAAAAATCACAATAATATACACCTATACCTAGTTACGTATCAGTGTGATACCCAGTATAATAAAAGTTAAATTGACACCCAAGTTATACATTATTGATAATTTCTCGATGAAGTGGCATACAATATATAAAATAGCATCCATCTAAAGCCATTATTATAAAAATAATCTGTTGAGGTGGCATCCTGTGGTGTGGCTAGTTTTTATTATCGTATTTATTTGCTCGCACAGATAGGTACTCTATTCAGTCTATTAAATTAAGGGTGGAGTTTCGATTTATTAATTATGAAAATACAGTACATGCAAGTTGCACTAACCATTTTTAACACTGTGCAATTTGAAATTGCTTTTTCTATCAAAAATCATTTATATTTTTTATCTACTCACCTAAGAATTTATTTAAAGTGGTTTATTTGTATTTTTTTAAATTTATTATTATTTATTAATTGTATTTTTAAATTTAAATAAAAAATATAGACTTTGTACGGTCACTTATTGGCCTTATGCCCGACTGCATCGACAGTAGTTGTAAGATCACCACTTTATCAATCTCGAATTTTCCCATAAAACCGAAGTTTCTTTCTTTAACCGTCGTTGTATCAATCCAAATAACTAAGGTTAAGAGATCTGTAAAACCTTACACTAGGATCGCTGAACTTATTCTTCTTGCTGAAATCGTTTTAGTGAAACCTGTTAGACATCAGTAGATAGGTTATGTCTTTGTGGAATGTATTAAACATAAAAATATATTCACCACTTGTATAGATGAGTAGTAATAATTTAGATTTCCATAAATAAAGTGTACTTTCCTTCTATATCAACCTGATCGCTGATCCATTTCCATGATGACAGGGACCCCAATGAACAAATGTCATATTCCTTTGTCGTTTAATAATCTGACGAGATCATCCACGACCAAGCTCCACAGCAGTGGTGACAGTACTCCCCCATGAGGACACCCTCCAGTGGGTTCCTCATGGCGATATTTTTTTCTAGCATATTGGCATAGACCACCTCTGCCTCTTAGCATTGGCAGTCAACCCATCTGCTAAGTCGTCTGGTCAATGTTCCGGCCCATTAAAGATCGGTTGATCGAGGGCGTTAATGTGTTATCAAAGGCGCCTTCGATGTCTAAAAATACTGCAAGGCCAACTTCCTTTCGAGTCCTTCCACCATGGTATGCCCATTGCAGAGGATGCAGAGGATATCTAGCAAGTGCTCCTTCTGTAATGTTTAGGTGTATAATTTTTTCTATAGTCTTCAGCATAAAAGATGTGAGACAGTAGCTGCAAGTAAATTCCAGTTGCATAATCTGTTCTATTGCGGAGCTCTAGTATCGACCTATCGACAAGTAATGCAATAAATTTTATGGTTTTTATTCGAAAGTAAATTCTTATTTTAAAAACATCTAATGAATCGGTTCTATGGAGCACCAGCATACATACATATATGTTAGTTTTAAAGTGACAAAGTAACTAACAAATTGCACTTAATTAGTATTTTTAGCTTATTGGTCTTCAATATTAGCAAGCAAACGTGGGTAATTGAGATCTTATCAGCTTATTATAGTGCTAATAAAATGGTTTTTGTCCCCCGATGCGTGTATGCATACTACATTATTTGTGTCATTGTGATAAATTGCTCTCGAACAACACTTAAGTAGTATAGTCAACTAGATATTAATGTAACTAGAGCATAATTTACACGGTTTATTAGTGATCGTTAACTGAGGTACACAACGTGTTCACCGTGTATTAGCACTTTTGATTATATTGGCTAAATATCAATAGTACTTGGAATATATAGGTGTCATAACCCAGAATTTGATATAGTTTTTTTTATTACAGTTGAAGTGCTGAAATTATAGCCGCTGAAGCGGCTAGTGGCAATCATTGGATCGCCATCGCCATTCACTTGTTTTGTTTTCAACAATTTTATTGTTTATGTTTAGATTAGTTACAGGTTTCACCTTATTGTGAAAATAAATACATTGTGTTTTTTTTATGAATAATAACTGATTGGTTAGCATCCACTTATTAATGTCACCTAAAGTTGTTGATAATTTTTGTGAAATATCTCTTAAATTTGTTGCATTGTGAACTATATTTATATCATCAGCATACAATATTATTTGTTTTGGTAAAGTTACCCTTCTAGGAAGATTATTGATATACAGTATGGACAAGGCAGGGCCTAATACGAAACCTTGAAGCACGCCAACAATAACGTCCCCTACCTGATGTATGATCATTAAGCATAACAAATTGTTTTCTTCCTGGATTGAAACCAATTAATAATGATGTCATTTATCCGTAAGTGTGTTAATTTATGCAAAAGAATTTTATGGTTAACTAAGTCAGGTGCTCTTGACAAATAGTCCAATGGAAATCTATTACTATCTAAGTTATTGCAGATCCCTTCTAGAAAATTAAAAAGTACTGGGTACCGTATATTTATTGTGTATAAAACCGTGTTGATCTGTATAAAGCAAGTTGTACTTTGTTAAATAACTATTCATTAAAGATTCATACATTTTGACAAATATCGAATGCAGTCTAATTGGATGGTAATTTTTAAAGTCACTACAGTCAGCTCTCTTGTGTGAAGGTTTCACTACAGATAATTTAAGTGTAGACGAAAAATGCTTCTATGAAAAAAAAAATAATGAAATACGTCGTAACGGAAGTATTAAATGGCATACATTGTTTTACAATGAATGAAGTTTTATTTTCGTAATCTGTAAATTTAGAAGTACTTAAATTTGTACAAACGGTTTTAATATTTTTCCCACAACGGACGTTTGAAGAGAAGATGATGTTACAGGTGATGTTTGCATAAACATATCTACTGGACACACAAACTTGCAATTCAGAAAGTAAGTAGGGGCACTCTATTTTGTTATTTAAAATATTTAGTAAATTTCTTCGAGCTATAAGTGAAGTAATGCTATGACGTTCAAGTAGCATATTGTAATCGGAACCTCTTGCAGGATAAGTACCATCTATTTTAAATGATAAGTATTTAGCAAAACGTTTTTGTACTTGTTCCAGCGCTTGATTTAAGTAAGAAGCGATGGGATACCATACCACCGAGGCGTATTCGACGTTACTCCTTACTAACGAATAATAAAGGCTTTTAATCATTGTGATGTTAGTAAAGCCCCCGACACGATCTAATGAGAAAGCCTAACGTTCTGTTAGCTTCACTGCAAACGGAAGAGATATGCTGTGCGAAGCGTAGCTGACTATCAAACACTACTCCAAGATCCTCAACCTCACTTTTGCGTAATATCTCAGTGCTGTTTATTACATATCTGACGATGATAGGATCTCTGGCTTTAGTGTACGACACAACGAAGCATTTATCTATATTTAGGTTTAATCCGTTCTGTATGCACCAGTTCTGTATTAATGTAAGATTATTTTGTAGAGTGTCAGTCACGTTAGTTACAGTTTTGTAGATTTTCAGGTCGTTTGTATTTGCCAGTACCTCACAATTCGACGACACAACGTAAGTAGATCATTTATAAATATATTAAACAAAAGTGGTCCTAAATTGGAGCCCTGCGGTACACCTGAGTAAGCTTTGAATTTGTTGGACGAAAAGTCATTGTAGTATACATAGTATTCTCTATTTTCTAAATAGGTTATCAATTCAGTTAATCCATTTGGAAATCCGAAATACGCCAACTTCTTAACCAATAATGAATGGTTAATTACGTCAAACGCCTTTGACAAATCTGTATAAATAACGTCTACCTGCTGGCGGTTATCCGTCGCTCCACTTATAAACTATGTGATGCAGGTTAAATTAGTAGTTGTGGATCTTCCCATAACAAATCCATGCTGATTCGGAGAAAAGAAGCATTTAACGTTTTTAAAAATATCAACATATAAGAGATGTCCAAAAATTTTTGCGAAGTTAGATAAAATGCAAATTCGCCTAGAATTAACTACATCAACATTATTTCCCTTTTTAAATACAGGTGTTATGCGGCCTATTTTGAATAATTGTGGAAAGACGTTGGTCATCAATTACAAGTTAATTTAATACAGAAACTAAAAGAAAAGTTCTCTAGTTATTTGCCTCCCATAAAAATATCTGTTTAGATAATATGTTGAGATAAAATGTAATTTTTCAGCAAACACTTATTGAACCGTTATTGATACACTGCTTCAAACGTAATTTACTAATCATTATTTGGGTAAATTTTTGATACAAATGCGAAAAGAATGGAAAGCAGTCTAAGCAAGAAGGATGTAATGCACCTTCCACTGTTATTAGCAATAGCATACTTATTTAGCAGAAAGTGTTTTTTTTTTCTTTTCCATGCGTTTTAATAATATCGTAATATCTCTGTGAATCCATCATCTTAGCCTTTTCTTTCAATTCTCTAATCAATAAGGCGGAAACCCTATCTGGTGGTATAAACGAATGCTTAGTTAATAAAAAAATAGCTTGTATATGCCCCTACAAGATACTTCATTTATGAAGAATGTCTATTAACAAAATAAGAATCAGTTGCTTGAAATAAAGTATCTTTTGTATTTACATGGTATTTGTATTGACCATAGACTAATAAGCAAGTTATGAATCAAGTTTAACTCTATTTCGAAGAGCCTTCTTTTCTGTTTCTTTCACTTCCCTCCGCACTGTATATGAGTCGCCTAATATTTGCATTGATAGTCTATGGGCCACAAAGCAAAAAAACGTCGCAAAGTACTGTGTTAAGATAAAGTGGTAATATTCTTAGTTTAAGCACAATACAAATATTACTTCGACATATTTATTTTGCTTTTTGTTGCTGATTTATTCTTAAATGGAAGGAAAGGATTTCCAATTTAGAAAAACGATATGAAGAAACAAATTTAAACTGTAGATGGCTGCAGGCGAGATAAATTTCCATTTTTAATTTAATGCCGTTAGCTTAGTATACTTATAATAGCTTAAAATGAGAAATTCCAGATGTGCCTACATTAACGTGTAGCATCATATTGTGTACTAAGAATGGATTCAGTAAATAATAGAAATATGTCACTTTATACCGTCAACACACATCACGCTGCTAAAACTAAATATGTACGCAATACAATATACACACCCGAAATAAGTAAAGTCAGAGACGTGGGCTGATGTTTTACACCCGCAGCGGAGAGATAGTTACCGGGTATTTGTCGAAGATGCAATGGCAAACAGTGCTAAGTGTGAAAATTAACTGGAGAAACACTTGTGTATGTTCCCTATGTGTATGTAGAATATACGTACATGTGTGCGTGTATGTACTTGGAATTCCAACAGAGTAAACATACAGTGGCAACACCTGTCTTACATACAAATGTCAACACGTATGTATCGAAATATTTCGATAATGGTAGACAGATGCGTCACACCATTGTACGAAAACGGCACAAAGAATCAACGCAAAAGATACAATTTACCATTGGAAACAAGAGAACCATAATTATTTATCCGCTCATGTACTCGAAACGAATAGCACGCTTAGCATTTACAAATAAAACTACACGGGCTTCTTTGTCATCCTCAATAGATATTACGTACTAAATTAACTGGCAAAGTTTACACAAAACTTAATGCGTATATTAATTGTATACAACTGGCTAGGTCTTATTGAATCGTTATGTGGCTAATTGATCGGATTAATACAGCCCTGTTGTTGGTCTAATTTACATCATAAGCATTTATTCATTTCACTTTTAATTTTTTTATTTCACTAATACATTCTATTTAAAGGTAATTAAAGTTGAGTTATGATAATGTTGTTTCTAAATGTTTTGGCGGTTGGAAATGTTGAGATGTTATATTGTCCTTTATGTTCCATTTGTGCATATCCTCAGACTGCAGGTATACCTAATTTCTACACATTTGTCTTCGCATGCGTGATTTTTGTAAATTCGGGGGTTAGTGACAAAAAAATTCTAACGTGATCTAAGTTCAATATTTTGAATGATGTGGTTTACTTTAATCACAAAGTTAATATTAGTTAATATTAAATGTTTTTATCATTAATACTATCACCGATCTTGAATGCAAATAATGCTATTGTTAACAAAATGGTTTTTTATGGGTCGAGAAACATCAAGAAAAGCAGTAATAAGCGAAAGAAATATTGGCCTATTAATCGGACCTGCAGCGCTCTCAAATGCTGTAACTCTGATTTATGATTATGATTTGTTTAAGGGTGCCACTGGTTCAAATCTTGCTCCAAAAATTGCGATTTAGGTTCTCTAGGGTCGTATAGATGATTAAGGTGGAGGTTTGGCTATCAAAATCCCGTTTATGTCTTCATTTACCGCGTATGTTCTAGACCAAGAACATAAAGTGATATAATATCCTAAGTGAACTTAGGAACGTTGCATATTTAGAAGATGTCTTTTTTGCCGGGAGATTAGTGAGAAAGATTTACCCAAAAATTTTATCAGAGAGTGCATAAAACATCAAAAACCATACCTATGGTACTAAACATCTCAATTGCGACCTCCAAAGTGTGTTTAAAGCAACATTTACGGGTTTTATCTATAGATTTTTTTTTTCCATGATAATCACGACTAAAAATAAAACAACAAGGGCATTCATAGAAATACCATACTTATGTCTGCAACAAACGACAAATGATTTGTCGTCATAGGTAAAATAGCAGTAATTGTCACATAGAGATCGTTATAACTTAAACAAAATGGTTTTTAAGTATATATGAGTGTGTTTCAACAAGAGAAAACATTTGTTGTAAAATATCAACTCTCAACTTGATGAAAGTTTCGATAAAAAGAGGAACCACGTCGAAGGAAAGCAAAATGAAGTCGCCAGGGAATGTGATGTTTCTTACAATTTTAACTTGTTGATTTCGTTTTTTATGTGACCATGTGACTTATATGACAAACATCTATTAATTTTTTGATTTTTTGATCTTCTTATTTAATGAAACTAACTTTTTTTTGTTATTTTTTATTACATTTCAGTCGTTCGGTTTACGACCTTTTTCATCTGAAACAAGTTTGTGTTTTATTTTCTTCTTTAAGTCTTATACAGGGTGCTATCAAATAAATAAGTAAATTTTTTTGGGTGTTAATTACACGACATATAAAGCACAAACCCGCCGAAACCGGATTTCATAATTAAAGAATAAAAAAAAGGAAAATTTAGAGCCAAAAATTCTTTAGTCCGGGCCTGATGCAAGGAAACGTCATGTTAAGCACCTGCTAAACGTGGTATTATGTATAAATGCATTGCACTAATTTAGTATTATTCTTAATGGTATGTCATAAGTTCATTTAACGTCATTCTGAACAAATAAATGCCAATCGGCCAGTGTGCCCTTGTAAAAATAGCAAAACTTAAGAATTTTAAATTTCTTCTTTTTATAAAATAAACATTCGTTATTTTTTAAGAGCATTCTACGTAAATCTACAAAGTATTATTTTTAATATCCTCATAAGACGTACGAGTTTCACCGGATATGCGACTTCAGTAGTTACAAAAAACGTACATATTTTTCTTTTGCTTTGTCCAATCGAGAGTTAGTCGTTAATAAACGGTAGCACATGAATCTGAGTTATTTCTTTTGGATTTATTTAATCAAATAACGCAAAATGAATTGAATCGAATTACACAGAAATAAATGTAGATACAGAAAATTTCCAAACACGCCTTTTTACAGTGATGTCGCGCGAAAATGAATCTATATATTCCAGCGTTTTTGCCGATGCATCAAGCTTCGATTTTCTCTATATGAAATCATGAAAAGGATTGTTTTTTCGAGACGGGAAGAATTTAAATAAAATGTTCGAAGTGGCTTGCACTCCAAGCGGCGATCCACACTGAATGATAGTGATATGTGCAGGTATACTCGGGACAGCATTTAGGTTGGGCACAGGTGCGGCTCTAGCCCAGGGCATTTATAATTTTTTTTTTCTCGTTAATGCTTATAGATAGACCCCCTGTGCATTAAGACTTTTTGATATTATAATTACAGCTGCCACACATTATTATATTTACCTCTATATCTGATACACCCTGTATAAGTAATGATTTACCTTCCAATTTTCTTTTTTCATTAATATTAATACAATAATTTTGTATGTGCCAAATTTACAATTAAACATTTATAATATGTATAAGACGAACTCCAGCGCACATTTTACACGTTTAACTAACTAACGGAACATGAATACTTTTTTTTCTGTAAGATCGAATTTTCATTTTGTTTACTTCTTCTGCTAAACTGTTGTTATATGCTAAAATCTTATTTTATATTGCAAACAATTTTTTAGTTTTTACAGTTTAAAAATATTCGCATGCCATGTTAATCAATGTTTATATTTATACAATAATGAATTTTGCTTAAGATGTTAAACGTTCTAATATCAAACCCTTTTTTTAATTTATATGTTTAATATGTGACTGTAAATGTGCTTAAATGTGCAATTTCCGCTCTTGTCATTAATGCTATTTTTATCTGATGTAATATGGATCATAATCTTTTTTGGTAATTCAGTTCTCTGGCTATTATTTTTGTGTGTTTTTTTCCAACGCGTGTTTTGATAGTGCAGTAGCATTTGTATTTTGATTTTTGATACTGTATTCATACGCGCAAACCTTTCTTAATGTGCTGTTGTGTTTGTCCTATATATGTGGCTGGGGAGTTGCTGCAATTAATTTTATATATAACATGTGTTTGTTTATCTGCTTCTATATTTTGTTTTAATTTAGAAAATAGTTTTTTATTGTTATTATAATTTCAACAAAAGTGTGTTTTTTGTGTGTCTTCAACGTAATAATATAATTACTTCAGGGAAAACCAATCAGAGCATATAGGACAAAAACTTTGTTAAGTTGTTAGTAGTACAATTACACAAAGGTGACCCTGAGAGCACACAATTATTTCATGAATATACTTTCAGCAAATAGTAAAATTTCGATAGTAAGAAATTACAATTTGAAAAGGAGTACCGACCGGACCTCGTTAAGGAATAAAATTAGATGTATGGGTAATGCGGTCTATTTAATAAAAACTACTTTATAATCACCTCAATAATAAAATTACAAGTTTTTGGATTTTTTTTTTTGAATTGACAAAAATGTTTCTCTGACTTTTTAACAATTCCAAATTCCAAAAACTTAATGTTATTATTATATTAAAAATTTGTAAGTATTATTTTTATATTTTCATTACTATTGCTTCATATCCTTTTATAATATTGTAGAGTTCCTACTAACGAAGTCATTAAATAAATGACGAAATATTGAGGTCATATAAAGTAGATTTTATTAAATAGACCGCATTATCCATACATCTAATTTTATTCCGTAAGAAATTATATATTAAGATATTTAACATCAGTTTTATGAATTTCCCCTTTTAATTTTAGATGACTATTGTGGCTTCTCTAAACACTACCAGCTGGATCCCTATTCAAGTACCTCCAAGTATCAGTATTACGCGGTGGTTGTTTTACTTATATAATTGTTTATAGTTTTCGAAAAATCGATTTATGTGACTGACAGTAACAAAATTTGGTTAAGACTATTAAATAGTATAGCTAAATATGGACAAATTAATATTTGACAGTCTGGATCAAGTCATTTGTTGATTTAATCTTAGTTTATTTGTAGTACCGAAATATCTTGTTGGATTAATTATTTTTTTCTTGACAAAATTGATTTTGTTGTCGAGAAAAAATTGCCTTTTTAGTGTAGATAACAAATTTATAAATATTCTACTTTTATGCCATGTGAGGTAAAGAGATTTATCAAAAGATAATCTGTGTAGATTTTAATGCTGTTAAAGGTTCCATCTTACACATTTGTCCATTATTCAAGCCTTGTAAAGCTTTCGGAATTACTGCTTTATATGCGGCGGAAGCTATAGTTTGAAGAAATTCCTTGCTTGTTTTTTAGTACGATCTTCATAGAATGCAATGATATTTAAAAGCTGTATGTGCAGTTACAAATATTGATATGTATGCACTTAATGTAGCAGCGCATACTGCAATAATACAAACCCTGTTTGTACTAAATGTTGCTATTTAGTTCACAACTTTTATATAATCCAAGTAATTAGTTACGTATTGAAATTCTAACCACTGTATAGGAGGCAATGTTATTTTACACAGTTCATTTGTGGTACCGATTAGCTGTTAATTTTTTCCTGGCTGGTTATGCAAGAATTAATTGTATGCGCCTGGAAAATAAATGCGTGGGTGGCTATGGATATTATCGCGATTTCAACACCTTGAAATATTACGTAGTTTAGAATGTCTGCGCTTAGAAGAATTTTCTAAATTTTCGTCAAACATAGAAAATATCACGTTAATAAACTTCTAAACCCATTATCATATATTAAGTATCGCACCTGGTGAAAAATCCTGTTCCAGCCTGGGTCCATTAAGAAGATACGAAATCTTCCAACGTTAGAAACTTATATAAATAACACTCTCTGACGCTGTCAGGCAAAGAAATAAATTCTATTTAACCTATTAGCGAGATGAAGTGACCGCAGTTCAGTGGGTCACAGAAAGCGGCGAAAGGTCAAGGTTCTCGCAAGGTTAACTAAAAAGAAGTTATTAAAAACTGCCCTTCCACATTTGTCAGCTTATATGTATCATGAAATGGTAACCAATTCTTTTCTGTATTTATGTTGATTAAGCCGGAAACAGTACGTTACATGTTAAAACAATAAATTAATAAAAGACAACAATATAGAACCAATACAAGTAACATGAACATTCATTTTATTTTTACACAGTAACTCTATATTATGCGGGAGAATAACACAATAAAATGTGGAAAGGTAATTTACGAGTTACAAACATACACGTATTCAGCTGCTCTAGAATACTAACCTTAGGTAAAGAACAAATAATTATACCCTTACTTTAAAATATACTGTTTGTGATGAGTGCATAAATTGCTCATCTGGAAACGGATTTTATTTTTACTTGTTAAAAGTTTCCTCTTAATTACATACATATGTGTAGCAAAACATAAAAACGAAGCTTCTGAAAATATACAACACACAATATTTGGGTGTCATATCTGAGTGGATATCCTTTCTATTGGAAAAACGTTCAGAAGATGAGTTTTATTAATATTCAAGCAGTATTCCGTGTCTTATAATAAATAGTAGGTTTCTCACGTTAAGCTGTTTTTAATGTAAAAAATATGAACAATGTTTGGTCACTATTTAAACCATGTATAATAAACGATAAAATAGCTAGGGAATAAAAGATGGAAATACAGTTTATCCTATACCAAGTACTCGTATACGAGGATACTATGATGTTTCTGTTTAATTTTCTGCTGATTTTCATTTCGTTGCCATTACTAGAAAAAATTGGAAGTGTATCTCTTACCGGAGTGAAAAGTAAGTAAAATATTTCGGGAGTCATCAGAGCAGTTTGAATGACTCTCCAAACCACCATTAATAAAATATTTAATGAAACTGGTGGGATAACTTAAGCATGTTCTAACAAATAACATATTAATCGAGAAATGGACAGAGCCAGAATATATATATATGGCGAAGAATATTACACATTCAAGTACCTAATATTCTTCGCCAAAATTATGTGATGAACAAAACTTAATTCATTTTCTTGGTACTAGGCAATATATTGCCGAAATGTAAAAAAAATGTAGTTTTATTTTGAAAACATTTTATCCACGTCACTAATACCAAGAAAATGAATTAAGTTCCGTCCATTATATACAAATATATAAAATATTTCTGCCAATGGAAAACACTTTATGGATACCATGTTCAATGTATCATGGTAGTGTGGGGTTCCTAGTTCGTGCTTCAGTACCTGCTCTACCCACTAAAAGGTACTCTATAATTTCTATCCGGAAACCTTGTCTTCGTTAGTTCTCCTTTTCTATCAATCCATACCGCGGGAATATGCCGATACAGCACCAGCCAGTGGATCAGATGAGCTAGCTCGCGATTCCCGAGATTTTTAACCTTCATTGTGTGTTTTCATATTGGACAACCATATAGTAATAGTGAGTATACCACTTCTGACAAGAACTACCTTCTTCCTACTGTTTGGGCCTTCGATATAAGTGTTCATTGAGTTAGCCATCCCATTGTTCCTTCAGCTTCACCTGTGACTTTTTCAACATTGTCTTTAAAATTGGCTCTCACATCGAACCAAGCTCATAAATATTTAACAGTTTTCTTAGGGACTTCCATTTATGTTGAAAATTATATCTTCTGTTTTCCTTTTACAGGCAATAATTAATGCCTCAGTTTTCGTCCAGTGCCAGCAGAAATTTATTTCTCTTTATCCACTCATCTATGTTCTTCAATTTTTCGTTTGTGTTGCGTACTAGAATAATTTCGTCAATTGCTGTTGTGTTGCAGCACACTCAATAATTCGTCTCGGTAGCTCAAATCGAAGCATCCCATTATACAACAAATTCCAAAGAGTATAACCCAGCACTGATCCCTGAACAGCTCGCTTCTATAGTCCCATTTTTGCTCCTTTGCTATTTGTGCATATCTTCAATCAAAAATGCGGAACACCTCATGATTTTTCATATAATCCTTTCGCAGAAGCTATCCTAATGTCTTTTGTGTCTTTCTAATTGTAATATATGTACCGCTGAAGCGTGTACATGGTCAGAATATATTAGATTACTTCAAGAATAATCTAACCGCTAGTTTACGAGTCGCTATTTCACATTTGAATATGCCTATAGCAAGAAGATTTGGTAATGTTTTAAAAAGAACAAAGTGAAGCTATTTAAACCATAAATTATACACAGAGTAAAATAGATATTTGCCATTATCTAATATTCGTCCATTTTTTACTATTTATTTATCGAGAGAGTAATCTGGCTTGCCTTAATTATAACCCCATGGATTAATGACAAAAGGAGGCATCTCCTGTCATTGTTCAGGAAATAGGTGTTTATAATGCTGTGCAATATTTTTGCAAATTTGACCGTGATGTGTACATTTAAAACAAACTTTTAAATTTGTAGTTTTACAACAAAATACCATTTGAAAGTCTGTTTTGAATAATACTAGTGTATATTTATCAAAACCCAGTTTAATGAATAGTGGAATGAGTTATCCCATATACATACAATTCTTCTCTCTGACTATTAAGTTTGCTCTCGCCATTTTTATTATTTACTTTTCTCTATGTACTTACTTCTACAGAATAAGCTAGTAGTAAGGAGCCTTGGTATTTGGTTTATAGATTTAAGAAATTTTCCTATAACTTCTTATTTTATTTCTCAGAAGTTATAGTTATAGTTATACTCCATAGTATAATAATAAAGCTTCCTATTGCAGAAAGCAGAATTGTGGAACGATTAATTTTTTAAATCGTTGGATAGCTTGTAGCAATCAAGGTGAAACTTATTTCTATATTTTTACTGTTAGGTACTTAAATTTTCCATACAAAAATCTTGCATAGTTGAAAGTTCAAATTAAGTATACAAACAACCAAAGCAAATCAACTAACATAATAAGGTCCAAAAAAGCAAAAGTGTAAATAAAGAACAAAGAGTTATTGGGTATCGTTTCTTGACTTGCTTAGGGAATAGTAGATGGTAGATGTTTTATATCATTCCGGTTTTTTTAATTATATGCTGGTGGTGAACTTGATTGGGGAGACGCATTTTGTTATTATTGTGTGTATTTACAACCTGCACCTTTTATTGCAGTGCAAGCCACATTGATGATTCAAACAGTTTATAAATTTACAAATTATTGTAAATGGAATTGAAGAGAATTTTGCCTAGGGGAATAACAAATTTATTGTTGAGATTGTTACGAATCAGAAATTAAGAAATGTTTGAGTATACATCAAGTGACGATATTATAAATGTATTGAAATAAGGAAGATATTGCTGGAAGAAGTCTTCGCTTGCTTAAAAGTCGAAGTAATTACTTCAGCAAATTCCATTTTCATATTAATTATATATTTTTTATTTAACTCATATTAATTTTTTTATGATATAGTAATAGTGAGACTAATCACCATTATCGTCGTAACTTGGAGCAAAACACTATCTGATCACTGCAAGATGAACATCTCTAAATATTAGTAGTGCGTATAGTAAGTGGGTTGAGAACTTGTTCAAAAGCATCCATCGAGCTAGTCGGAGCCTTACACTCTCACTTGTGATGCAGGGCGTGGCAAAAGGATCACACTCAGAACGATCAAGAAACAAAAGACTACGGGTAGGCCACAATCTTCTGAGTGATGGAACCTGAAATACCTGACTCCGTAATGATATGTCAAAAAAGAAACCATTTGTAAGAGAAATTTGCCACAAAGGTTATCAGCAAGGGCAAGTGGAATAAAAACACCATCTTAAAATTGAATATAAATGCCGTGAAATGATACACGGATGGCTCCAAAATGGCAGAGGGAAGACCAATAGGAATATGTGGACCTAGAACCACGTGTTTCGAAAGCTTGGGAAAATACTGGAGTATATCCTCTAGGCGGAAATAGCGCCTCAGTTTAATATTATGAAAAATTATCCAAAGCAGGAATGAAGCAAGCTAAACTCTCCTGGGAACGTATAACCAGAAAAGATTTAGAGAATGAATCAACCTGAGTAAGAATAACATTAATAATATTAATCCACTTCGACATGATGTCCTATCAGGAGGACAGCTAAGTACCACTTATTAGTTTGTAGGGATGATTGGTAGAGCCCTAAACGTTTCACAATTCTCCAAAAATTTTCGACGACACTTTTATAATTTGTGTCTGAAAGGGTGGGCAGGAATCTTTTGAGGTCACTTTAAAATAAAAGGATACCTGAGTAAGCTAGAGAATCTGAGGGTAGATTTTGTTGGGGGAGGATGAAACATTCATCCATCTCCTCTCAAATTAGACATCACTTTGCAACTCAAGGGATTAACTAGGATCAGCTGGAGCGTTGAAAGCGAGAAGCGACTTTCCTACCTGAGGTCTTATTTCAACCCAAAGGATTGGAACGGCAAGCTGTAAGACAGTAAAAACAACGGATACAATGGTTTTTTAGGTGGCAGTGCACTATCACCTTCCAATTTTACCTGCATTTCACATACTCAGTGAATGTTGCCAAGCAGACATCGCATTGAGGATTACTACTTGCTCAAATGTAAGTTTGTTTCTTTTAAGAATAAACTAAATCATACTGGACATTAAAACGTTTTAATGACATTTATCAATTTTGTGCGGGAATTTGGCCTTCAAGCTTTCGTTGACTTGCAATCAGGAAATGGCGTCATGTCAGTACAGGTTTTTTTCAAAGAATGCCTTTAATTTTTTCCATAGCAGCACATATCCGAATCTGTCTTACAATATTCTAAAAGAAATGGAATTAAAATACTCGCAAAAATAATCTACTTCCTCCATGATAATTTGGAAGATGTGATTAATTATTGATATGTATTCCGGCTGTTAACGGTTTTGCATACTCCATTTACATTTATTTTACATAGTACGTACTGCGGTTTCGGTACGAAGAGCACTCGAATTAATAATACGATGGCGTCCCGAATAATATGTAGGATTACCAGTTTCATTACGCGCACACTGGGATTTAATTCTTAATGAAGCATTGAATATTTATGCCGTGGACTTCCGAGTAACCCGCATAATATCAAGGTGGGAAATCCGCCGGTCGTCAAGGC